>JASANE010021242.1:0-32047 GCA_030248225.1 Trileptium ribeirensis
AATGAATGCTTGCACATTTAATATTATGCAACGTATCGTTTTCTCGTATACCACATTTATCTTGTTTAGCAGACTGTTATAATTTCTGCAAATGCCATCGTTTTGCTATATATCGATGTCGGCAAATTTGGAAATGCTCTACCACACTACACTGGCGTATGTACAAAACCTGCGAAGTTTCTCACCTTTAGGTATGTACTCTGCACATATCTGCTCTTGTCACACACAATACAGCTCGAAAAATTCATCCACGTCTATAAAAATAAAACAAACAGAGCAGTCAGGATCGTCTTCTTTTGTTCGTAGACGACTTTAACATGACCTAGATCTTGAATAATGGCTTGTCGGATTTAACGACTACAAACGACATTTTCAAATATAATCTAGTTTTTGAAAGACAACTTACGACCTTTTTATAACGATGGTTTTTGGTACATGATCATCAATCAATGAGACAACACGTCAAGTGCAAACAATTCTGACATTTTTGTGGCTATTCTTTTTACTTCTGTTGTAACGACATAATATCCGACAGAGAGTTATCCTATATTTGAAACCTTAAATACATAGCTAACTATTATTTATATTTTTCTGGTAAATCTAATCGTTCTAACGCAGTAGTTGATGTTGACAAACACACAAAAGTAAATATTGCCTGTATCATAAGTTACGAACAAATGATCACACTTTTCTACAGTGCACGAAATAACTCAGCTATCTGCTTAATTGGGCATTCTGCACTGGATTCTATATGTAACTTATTTATCTAGTAAAATTTTGTATCCGTTATAGCAAATATTGCTATGCACATAGTGTTACATTAGCACATCGGTCCGGACATTGGTTTTTCGGAGTTACATTTGGCTATTTCTATTTCGACACCGCTCACTAATTATCGTATTGTTCGTTAAATGATTACGTCTTGTGTAATCGATGTGATCGTATGTCAATTTTGGTTTCAACTGCCACAAGTGACTAATTGGCGTGAAACAAACATGGCGCTTTCTGTGTTACTCACGATCGCTATATCTTAATTGCGCGTATCACGGACGGCCTTGCGTAATATTTACTGTGGAGAATACTGCATAACACCTTTGTGATTGCTCTAAATCTAGAAATTCCATACATGATAAAACTCTCACAACTCAATATACAATTTTAGCATCAGTAAACTGCCGTTACTCTATAATTACTGTGAGTATTTCAAAACAAGAACGATGTTAAAAGCATAAACCAAGAAGTAGTCAAATTTTTTTTCGAATTTCGAATTTTACACCTTATGACAAATTTTACTTACAAATTTTACCTATTTTACTTTTTACAGGTTATGAAAAGCTTATAAAACCAATGGTATTCTGGGAAAATCTTAATTGTGCAACTAAAATGATGAATAATGCAACCATATATTGAATTGTGGAACTGAAAATTTTTCCATCAAAATGTTTGATTCTGCACTTATTTATTTTTAAATCCCAGATTAATGAATTGTGCAACTGAAAAAATTTCATCTTTAAGATAGTGATTAAAAATGATCCCATCGTAAATTTTATGTAACTAAAAATATTTAATGCACAGCAGGAAATATTAAAAAAGCCTGTATACAAATCATCCATATGATTGCCTGCAATACTGCTGTTGCAACTAGTGATAAACGCAAAAAGCTGTTTGACAAATGGCATGCATTATATATTCTGCACAGGTCGATTTTAGGATTTCGAGCAAGTGTCATGTTGGATTAAGTAGTATCATGAAATTTCCCGTTCAATCCACACAAATCTATGATGTTGCACACGTTACCAAGGCTTAACATCAGTGGATGCAAGCATATTTTCGCCATTAACAGCATTCGCAGAGAGAATAAATGACCCACTAGCACGTACCATAACGGCATATCCGGCCATCAGCTAAGCTTTGGCTCGCATTATGTAACCAACGCAACCCAGCTGAGCTTTCGTTCGTTTGCTTTTCTCAGAATGACCCACGAGCACGTACCGTAACGGCAAGGCGTGCCATCAGCTAAGATTTGGCTAGCATTATCTAACCAATGCAACCTAGCTGAGCTTTCGTTCGTTTGCTTTTCTCAGAATGACCCACGAGTGCGTACCGTAACGGCAAAGCAGGCCATCAGCTAAGCTTTGGCTCGCATTATCTAACCAATGGAACCCAACTGTACTTTGGTTCGTTTGCTTTTCTCTCAGAAACACCCAAGATCACGTAGCGTAACGGCAAAGCAGGCCGTCAGCTAAGTTTTGGCTCGCATTATCTAACCAACGGAACCCAACTCTGCGTTGCTTCGTTTGCTTTTCTCTCAGAAAGACTCACGAGCACGCACCGTAACGGTAATGTAGGCCATCAGCTAAACTTGAGCTCGCATTATCTTAGCAGCGAAACCCAGCTGTGCTTTGCTGCTTTTACTTTTCTCAGACTTTCTTGGCGAAGGTAAAGCAGTTGCTCCGTACCGCGATGTTAGCATTTTGGACCACAATGACGCGAGGACCACCCGCAACATGTTATTGAAACTGCGCTTTTCTTTAAGGTTAAGGGACTGTTACTTGATTAATGACCGATGTGCAACCAAATGACGGACAACTCGTAAGAAACTTGTTCTGCCGCGATTAAGTGAAAAATTGAACATCCAAACCCTTGAATTTTATAACGGCTGCATAATTAAGCTTTTAGTAGTTGAATCTCGCAAGTGTTGTACAATTAAATATTTGGTTACTCAAGTAAATAAAAATAAATGCTCATTTAATATCTGCTGAGTAATTTGTGTAAAATGTTTGAATTAGAAGTAATGAAAAGTTTGATTGGCGCTCCTTTTTGTCACATTCAGAGAAGACATTGCCTATTGTTGTAGAAAACCAGCTTGCTGTATTGTTTTTATCATAATGTAGTAATACAGTTAAAATATATGTAGGAACATTTACTGTTTGCGGCACAAATATTTAATTAGTTTAAAAGGGTAATATCTAAATACTATATGGTAACATTTTTTCTCTATGCGAGCGAAGTCATTGTTTAATAGTCATACTTATCGTGCCGGTGTTGCGATTGTATAATGGTAAAGTCACAACGATATTATATATAAGCCTGTTCTTGAAAAGCAGCGGCGCATGTTCGGTTATTATTCGATCACGGAAGACCATTTTGAAATTATGTTTTGCTACGGCTCTAAATTTTGTTGCACTTTACTCAGCACAAAGATAAAACAGCGTAGATAAAGCTTCTCAAATTCCACTCTGAACTGCGAAATCTGGTCGTATGTTACTAATTTCTTCCGCAGGCAGGCACGAAGCTACTACATTGCTCAATGAAATGCCGTTGCTGTTTTTCAGCAAAGTTTGAAAATACCTACATTATCTATCACACAAGGGAAATGACTCTAATTAGAGTTTGTTAGAAGGGAATTGGAGAAAAAGTGTATTTTATTTTCTTCACAGATGTTTGCTATTACTGCCTGCCAATTTGAAAAAAATCCTAGTTGTTGTATTAGCGTTAGGCTCTCGGTTTTATCCGGGTCTAGCAAAACCTCCGGGTGAGACAAGACACCCACAATTTGCACGCACACTACGCTTCATGCACTAATGCACGCACTTGCACACTAATAATGTTTTGTTATATTTAACAACGCAATAAACTGCCGAACCCAGAGATGTTTATCAGTAAAGCAGCACGATTGTCGAAAACATGGAACCATGCTTACAAGTTACATTGGAAAAACAAGTCTTATCCGAAGGACAAGATATGCGCCAGTAATAACACTTGTCCAGAATCGGTATATTCAGGACGTTAAATTTTATCCAGATCAAGGATAAACTAAATGATTAAGAAAGGGCTTAACTAGATACTTATGCGAATATTGTCGTATGACTATTTTGTGTTTTTTGTGATTTAACATTATACTCATTAATTGGTCATAAAACAGTTATAGATCAATGAAACCAAAATATGTCAGCATAGCAAACCGTCATGCTATAATAAATGACAACACGAATAGTGGGATATATGTCAACCGCAAGACCAACTGGTAAATGAAATGGGCATGCTCGAAGCGTAAATAAATCTTCTTATGTAGGTCAGCTTTGTTCATTTGGTTAAGCAATTTACGCAGCAGTGAAACTTAGTTCATTATCACGACACTAGTGAAGCTCCCCTATATATTTGAATCAAAGATAATAATTAAAAAGTTAAAGTGTATCACCGTTGCGGATGATGGCGATCTGGACGTTCACCTCATTAGGTCCCTAGGAATTTCGTTGGTGAGGTTTCCTACTTTAAATTGCGGGACTATTCAGTGTTGATCGATCTCCGAATCCACACCATCCCGCGATATATAGCGTTCTTTTGCACACAACGGAAACCGAAGTTGGTCGGTATGACGAGTCAGCGCTGCATCCCATGAAAAAAATCAGGATCATATTTAAGATTATGTACTCGCGTCGCAGACAGCTATCACAGGCTCCCTTGTTCGCGTTCATAACCGACTTAAAACGCATTTAATTATTCAAATTACGAATTTTGCTTCTGCGCTTGCGGTCATATCTTCCCAATTCGGTGCACTGGTGGGTATGTGCTGTTAAGTTAGAGTAAAAAGTAGAAGCGTGAGCCCACGCACGGATCAGATGATTATTGAGAAGTAATGAATAGGAACAGGTTTATGGAGACTAAGACGTCATTTCACGAACGGCTGTTTTGTGCCTGCTTTGGAAGGCCTGAAGATTTGGAGTAGGTGTAGAGTTTGGCAACGGCCGGTTTTGACGTCAAACGGCCGCGTGGCCCGTCAACCAGCGGCAGACCTTTGATTCAACTTGCTGGAGCAGGCAAATGTACGGCCGACAGCGAAGAAGCTTCTCTTACTTGGATACTCATATATAATATTCGTAAATGTTTCGTCACTGTTCAGCTTTGTTCAAAATCGATTTGCATCTGAAGGTATTGAAAGGTGTACAATAGGTTTTGAAACGGCTAAACTGCCGGTTGATACGCCTATATAGAGTAAGTCAAGGCTCTAATACGTTAATAGTTGTGGGCGACGGCCGGCTTTGCGGTCAATCATTACACATTGAAGCATATTAGTTTAATAATAATAATAATAATAATATACATATATGTTATATGCTGAAATATGACAAGATGTTCCTAAACGGTACAAAACTATAGCTTGTTGGTTATCGAAGTGCTTTCACCGTTCAGCGACAGAAAATTTTAAACGACCGACATAGCGACAATCTTCGGCCAATCTTCGAAAAATGTCGACAGGCCGGCCACTGGCCGGCGGTTTAACGATCGGCGGACTGCTTTCACGGCCGTTGATAAACGCTATGACGGACAGTTGTGACAACATCGCGTACGTTGATTTTATGACGTAAACTTTGAATAAGCGTCTGCAGTACTTAAACCTCTATTATTATGATGGCGTTTTATAGCTTGATTTCCCCTTTATCCCTGTTATATATTTGTCTCTCGAATCTTGGAGAAACCATGCTTCAGACCACATTTAGATCTTCCTTCTAATTCTTTTCGTGCAATATTCGTGCAATCACAACCATTTCCTTTGTTATAGATTGTTCTCATTTGTATCTTTTGTATAAAATAGCTTAATTAGAAAATTGTGGAAAATTAAGCGCTGTTTTAAATAGGCTAGTAAAAGATTTGAATGTTTTGATTACTTACACATTATAGTATAATGTATGTTAACTATTCCGTCCGTTCTCTGTTTGTCGTACATGCAGTTGTTTTCAATTTTTTTGTTCAGCGCAACCGTTCCTTTCAAAGTATTTTTCACTTTTATCGTTCAGTTAGATATCATACTGGCTGTTGAATCGTATATCATTCCACAGTTCCGCTTTCTTTTGTCGGTAATCTGTGCTGTGTGGATTGTGAAAATTTGATTTATCGTGTGAATTTCTGTCTACGTTAAAAAACTTTGACCGCTTGTGCTCACATTGCGGCGATTGCTTCTTTTTAACGTGACAGCTGTCAATATGCGCTTCTTGTAATAAGGAGGTATGAATTCTAAATAAATGGCTGTGGAAATAGCTAGTTCCACTAAATGTTGGTATCATCATCTGATTAGTTTTGTTTCTCCTACTAAAACTGCAGAATTGTGAACTAGTTTTAGAAACAACTATTAGTGAAATTACAGTTTCGCGATTAGTAGGAGATGAAAATCAATCGGAACTCGTTCTTTCTGGATGTTAATTATTTGTTAAATAATTAGAATATGTTACAAAAACTGCAGCTAACTCATAGATGTCGAAGGACTGTCGGCTTAGGCATAGACGGTAGCCTGGGATGGGGAAGGTCTTTGGGTGGGAGGCTATGAGGGATTAGACCTCGGCCCTCCGAAGACCTCCTTCACTTTTGCCAATTTTACTACAATTTACGCCATTTTTCCCCAGTTTTTGCCAATTTTCCCCAATTATTGCCAATTTTAACCTGATTTTCGCCAAATATAACCCAATTTTTGCAAATTTTTGCTATAATTTTTCTGGGGGGGGGGACGACCATTAGGGGGAAAAGTAATTTCCTGTACTCCCGATATCGACACCTATTAGCTTACTATTTTGAGCTTTAGAATGGGCACAGCAGTCGCACAGAGTCGGGACTGGGTGGGTCTGACTCAGTCAGAACATAGTCGCGTCGATAGAAAAATTGGCTGCTAATTGCTGTTTTCATCAATTTCAAAATTTTTCATTTTTTTTGTTCTATGTAAATGTACTGTTTGCTTATTATTGTTATTGCTAACAATATGCCTTGTAGGTGTTGCTAATTCCGCGCATCGTTCGATGCAGATCCAATTTTAATTAGAATGAGAAAATTTGGATTCACCTGCGCGCATGTTTGCATAAAATGTATTAGAACGCCTAACGCAGCTGCTTAACAAAAAACAAAAGCCATTATTTAATAAGAATTAGAAAAGGGACTGCTGAGGCATCGCATTTTCGCATTTTTCTGACAAATTGAGGGTATATTTTAGCATGAAACTGATATATATTTTCATATGTTTACATAGAAAACACTCTCGAATGGGGCAGTCGTTGTTCCGTGGTTGAACACGAAGTGCTTGCTAAAGCTGTCAAGTCATTTAAATTAATTTGTCGATGGCTATTGTATATACACAGTGTGCGCATTCTTTTTCATTCCAACGGTGAGCCATTAAACACTAATATGGTATTATTGATCAAATACATGTCTATTATACTCTTGTGTGATATTTATTTTTTTGCTTCGGAAGTAAACAAAAACCTTGAACCCTCAACTTTGGCGGTCTGCATTAATTCTAACAAGTAATTAGATCGCTGTTGCTGCATATAAATGGGAAAAGCTCGGATCGTATATGTGTTTTATGTTGGAAATATACTACGTTTTAATGCCCACCTTTATTGCATGGCAATGTCGATTTAGGAAAATTAACAGCATTCTAATGCTTCTCAGATATAATCTGTCAAGTCATTTAAATTAATTTGTCGATGGCTATTGTATATACACAGTGTGCGCATTCTTTTTCATTCCAACGGTGAGCCATTAAACACTAATATGGTATTATTGATCAAATACATGTCTATTATACTCTTGTGTGATATTTATTTTTTTGCTTCGGAAGTAAACAAAAACCTTGAACCCTCAACTTTGGCGGTCTGCATTAATTCTAACAAGTAATTAGATCGCTGTTGCTGCATATAAATGGGAAAAGCTCGGATCGTATATGTGTTTTATGTTGGAAATATACTACGTTTTAATGCCCACCTTTATTGCATGGCAATGTCGATTTAGGAAAATTAACAGCATTCTAATGCTTCTCAGATATATTCTGTACATCAAGTTGAGTCAAATATAAATAGAGTTTTATAAACATCGGCGGGGATTCCCTCAAACGGGTGTCCATGTTAAATCTGTAAAGAGCAATCTAGCTTTGTGGAATTTGTAAAATCGAATACTTAGCTCCATTTGTTTAAAATGTTTGCGCGGGGGACGAGGGGCCTACGAAGGAGGATGTGGGTTCTGCGCGCCGGAGTGTTTTGGTCCGACGCCTCAGCGGGCACCTCTCCTACTCCTCTATGTGCATTTTTGTGGGTTGCAACTAACTTTTGAAACAAAAAGTTGTAGGCAGCTACCAATTTAGGCTGCAAGCTATTTTATTTGTCCGGCATATTGGTGTGCATTTTATACTATATTATGATTCTAGTTAATGTATATTTAAAGATAAATACAAGCATTTGGAACTATTTTACGAAATTCTGAAACTCAATGAAAATTGCATTATGTGTTATTAATGTTATGATTGCATTCATGTATTATTTCTGGAATATTTTCATGTAGTTTACTGTTTTATATTTTGAGGTTTTTTATTTATTCACATTAATTTGAATGTGTCAATATAAGAGTTGAAGTTTGAAATATTCGAAATCCTTTATTTTTTTGCATACTGTATTTTTGGCTGATATTTTTTAGAATCGTAACAACCTGAATCCATTGCAAAAATGATAATTTCAACTGGAAACCAGTGTACATTATTGTAATACAATACGTTGACGACTTAGAACCATTAATCTATCAGCTATAACATTGTGAAATTTAGTCTGGGGAACGACCTACCCTAGTTATAACCCTGCAAAAATTGACCGGTATGAACTCTGTTTTGGCAATAAATTTTCTTTGTTTGTATGCCGATTAACACACTCTTAATATTCAAGAAACTCGTTGTGGCTGGAAGGCTGGTATATTTAAATTTTCAGTTTTATTTAGTAATACCAAGAGTGCATTAGGGAAGAGTATGACACTTCCCTGCACTCACATGTTAGTCCGTATTTGATGATACTTGCGTTTTCGGTCGGACCCCCAATTTCTGGGAGTGGTCGGGTTATAAGCAGTTACTGGTTCAACCGACCGCCCACCCAGAAATTGGGGGAAAGGGGGTTCTACCTACTCCCCCCAAAATACTGGGGGGCGGTGCGAGCTACCCCCAAGGGAAACTGGGGAGGGGGTCAGGCCGCTAACGCCCGCATCATCAAACACGGGCTAACATGCGACTGCAGGGAAGTGTCATACTCTTCCCCAATGCACTCTTGGTAATACCAAGAGTTAATTAAAGAAGAGTATGACGCTTTCCAGCACAACAGATGTTGCGAGCTACCCAATAAAGTGGGGGCTGTGGATTGCGCCCCCCCTAAAACTGGGGAGGCATGCCGAAAACGCCCGCGTCATCAAACACGGGTTAACATATTAGTGCAGGGAAGTGTCATACTCTTTTCTAATACACTCGTGGTAACAATAATACTTATTCTAATATGCACTGAATGTAAGGTTGAAATTTTGGTGGAAAATTATCAGTTTTCCAAAAACTTTGTCATATATTGCCATAGCGGTGAATGTTTATGTCAAAAATTAGAGTGATAGATTTTGCAAAAAACTGTAATAAATGTCTAGCATTTTGAAAACTCGTAAATTAACTTCTTTCCGTTGGGTCAAATTGCATAGATATGTGCTAGTCAACGTGTCACAAAGCGACCTGGCCCATAAATAACATCGCCGATAACCTACTTTTAGCACCAGGTTCGGTATTGCTATAAAGCAAATTATGTAAGTTGGATTTATTTAAGAACAGCGGCTACGCCTTTTGTGCTAAATAGTCATCTTTTGACATGGTATCTACAGTAAAGTATTACGGAACACTAAGTAAAGATTATATTCCATTTTAAATTCCCTGTGTACTCATTATATCTCGTATGATGTACAGGTGTTTTTTATGCCGGCTTATAATAATTTACATTATTTGGAATATTAATAAGCTATTTCGCTGTTATTTCAATGTCACAGTGCCTTCTTCTCACTGATTATAGCTTTAGTTTAATAATCACTTGTCATAACGCTTCATTGCAGACATACACCGCATTAAAATTGCCAGGTAAATATTTTAGTGTCATCTTTAAACATGTTAACAAATGTTTGGAAGCAAGGAAATACTGTGTGTCGGAAATTTTTCGGCTGTCAGTTGTCTCATTATAAGTATCAGCCGAAGTGACAGAATAATGATAAATAAATTTGATTTTACATCTTTGTCCCCAAATTATTAATTTATGTAGCACGTTTTGTGAACTATGAATCGAACCTGGGTCATACAGTTGAAAGCTCGTTTTAACGGGAACCACTTAGCTATCTAACAGCTGTTAGGTGGTTTCTTGAAGAACCTCGTCGAACGATCAAATACCATAGCACGAGGATGCAGCCACCGAACGTTAAACTCAGTTAACACACAATGCTTGTTCATTTAGCGTCAGAACGATTAAAGGATTTAACTAACAGGCAAGGCGGATATTTGAAAATGTGATTTGTCAAAGATTTCATGATCAGAAAGTCATACCGCTGCTAAAGCGGTCACACAACAACATGATTTGTCCACAAGCTGCGTTGCAAATTGCCTCAGGGATATGTTCAACATTACTCGTGTAACCAAATCTTAGTATATAAACTTTTAAATATATGGCTTTAATGTTTGTGTCAGATGTTGATGTTGAATGGCGCTTTGAAAACAGCGACCGACATGCGATGAGAAACCCACCGGCCGCGTTTATGTGTTCTGAAATTTCGTCGCTAATTAAGTCATGATAGTGACAAACCTATCTATCGCACACGCGTAAACTTATAGCTCAAAATTGGAGCTCAAAATCGCTCAAATACTTGATTAAAAACTGATCATAGTCTGACTCATTTGTAGAAAAAAATGTAGCAAATCGCGATGGATCAAAATCTTTGTCAATGTTTTAATTTTTAGCTCAAGAAATTACACGCTTTGTTCTTTGTGCCTGATTTGATAAAGTTATATGCAACATATATTTGAAGAGTAATCATAGTTTCTGATTTACTAAAAATGTAAAAATGCTTTCTAAATTTCATGAAAATTGAAAAAATGAATAAAATCGTCGGTGTAAAGCTGACGTTAGATTTCTCGCTTTCTCACATTCTCGCTTTGTCAGTCACTCTTCCGCTATATCCCAAAAATAAAGTTTTTTCGGAGTTTTTCTTGTTGGTGTAAACGATAGATTATAGGGATTCCTTAAATACGTTGGTTTCGTTGTTTGGACCCTATGTTGAATAGATATGCTATAACCTCTGCGGGACGATGCCGGTGTTAACTTTGTTATAAATTTTGGCGTCAAAAATATTCAAATTAGAAACATGTTATTACAATGGACTATAGGTTGTGTGGTTGGTGAATACGATGAAAGCAATTGTATAATAGTATTTGCGTAGTATGCATCAAATAAGGCAAGTGCTAGGAGCCTACAATATAAAACTTAATCTTCCAAGTACAATTTTTCTTACAATTGGGGGCTTATAATTTTCAAGAGTTTTCACTTTTTTTCATCATTGGAGGAAGAAATATATTGTTCTGTGTTTTTTTTTGTTTTATGATTAATATTTATGCAGCGTTTCCGGTGGAATTATTATTGTGAGTGAGATTTTCACGGTACCACACTTTCTCCCAAGCCACTTCGGTCAAAATTGGGACAAAAATAAAACAAGAAAATGCGTGCACAAAATTCAGTTGCAGTATTCTTCATGCGAATTTACTGGAACCTTTGCACCTTTTGCGCTGTAGGAAAATGTTACCTTAGCGCTAGGTTGGGTAATTAAATGGCAGCTTTGGGGCTTTTTTCACCTCCTAACCCATCGCTTCCGGCTCGTGTAAAAAATCTAATGTATTCGACGTAGTAGAGTCATAAACCTGTTCAGTGGTCAAGTTTTGCATGATTCAACAGCTTTATCTAATTCGCTTCTCCGGTTGTTTACGTCAGCATTATGAATACTATCCATAAGCATTCTATTCCTAAACATAGATCAAAGGGGGTTGAAAATTTTGTGATGTTTCGTCAATAAAATTCTAAGACTGAAATTGTTCTATTACTATGCTGTATCTTTGAGGGGCCGCTTGTACTTGTAACAACTTCTCTTTAAATGTATCTTTTGAACAAACTGGTAAGCTAATTTAGGTATTATAGAAAATATTTCAACGGGCATGAGGCACACTTGTGGCTTCTAAGTCACGCTAACAAATATTGCTTGCGTGTGCCTATATATAAGCTTCCAGAGGTACTAATAGGACCGAATCGGATGGAAAATAATGTGGTTGGAGCACTTTCACTCTTGTAAAGGGACACAGATGTTTACAGGCCATAAATACAGATTCAGGCATTCCAGATGAATTGCGGAATCTCTACGTTCGCTATTATAACTCTGTTTGCCGTATCCAACGGTGTTAAACTCAGTCAGCGAAAGATACGATATACTTCTAGCAAATCTGTGACGGGAGAGTACTCCCCTCTGGATCCTCACACAACGGTACAAAGCGATAGAGGACCCGGATTTATCAGTGTTATCAAGCCAATTTATATATGAATACACAAGTTGCGCTGCTGCCTGTGTAGTGGGAATAAAGCAGTAGATAACCAAAGCTGACCCTGGTACATCTGTTTCCGGTTGCCAGAATAGAAGTTATTAAATTTTTGCAACTTTTAGATTGATTGAATATTATGTACTTGAATTTTAGTATAATCAAGCTTTGTGTCTTGCAGTGCTAATAGCTAGCTTATCATAAGCACTCGATGAAATATGCGAAATTAGTTTTTTTTTCAATTTTCGCTGTAAACCTATTTTTATACGGTTAAGTATACTCGTAGTTTCCGGTGATTTGGTCTCACAAGAGCGTAATTAAATATGGTCCCGCTGAAATAAAAGTATTCTTATCGAGTAAAAGTACAACAGTATTTCACTCGTAGACTATTTCTTCGTTCCAAACTTGATGAACAATTATACGAAAATAGCATAATTTATCTTAATCTCGAGCCCTTCCAACTATGTCGTCTAAAATTAGATTTAGGTATGATGTATAAGTGTTCAACTAAACAAGTGTCCGCATGCTCAGACGTTTTTACTCTTTCTCATAATTCGCGTACTCGAGGCCATAGCTACAAATTAGCTCAGGCCAAATTTCATAAAAATATTAAAAAAACATAACTTTTGCGTTCGAGCAGTTAATATATGGAACTCCCTTCCTGAAGAACTTATTAGATGCACCAGTTACAAGAGTTTTTATAAAGCGCTAACTGCAACTGATTTCAATATGTACTTACACCACAATCGTCACCAGTGATCAAATGTTAGTTGGAGTAAGCTCCCTTTCTGATCGAAATGTTTATTGAAACCGATATATATATATAAATAATAGGTCTACTTTTCGATAACAATTTCATTGCAAGTATGGTTTGATCACCTATACCTTATTTACGCTTATACTATTCTTTCCATTGTCTATAATATTGATTTGTTTTCAATAAACTAACTGAACTGAACTGAACTGAAAAGTATAAACCATAATGGCATGGTACAGGAGCGAGATATTTTCGTATTTGATCTCCGCGAATTTCAATTTCAGCTACCAAATCGGTATTATACTGACCTGGAATGTCTTTTACCATTCATCAAACTTTATCTTACGCCATAGATGCATTGTATTAGGTATTTTTTAATTCCACACTTAGCCTACAAACAAAACACGCGACAAATATGGATCGCGCTATCTCGTCTAAATTCCATTTACCCGAAGGAAAAGCTCAATATGAAGGTTAAGTAACCTGTGATCTGATTTTGCGGATTTAAAATGATCATCGTTGAAACGTTATAAAGCTATATCGCTCGATTCAAGTGTCTTGATAAGAGAATGTTCTTATCAGTAGTAACATAAAAAATTTTACAAATATGGTAAAAAGGATTGTATGTTAATTCAGATACTGATGGTAATTGAACTTCGAATGGTTATACGCAACCATGCTGATAATAGTTAATGTACCTTTAACGGCCTTTTCTTCACGGATATTGTTTTGGACAAATCAACATGAACTCAATTTGATTATTGTAAAACAGACTAAACTCTAAGGGGATAGGGGCCCGGCGGAAGGGGGCGCAATATTTTGCAGACCTTATCTCAAAAATTCTTTTTACTCATAAAAGTACAAAGACACGTTGCGCACCTTGAGTGCGCGGAAGGGGGGGGGGTGGCGTGCCGCTAGCGCTTTGGCCTCCGGCACATAGTAGTTAACGATTCATTTGAGCTATAATTAAAATTCGGAAGACATCAATATATAATTTTGAATGTCATTTTGTCCTTATAGTGTATTGCCCCCTTATGATAAACAACTGATTTACGCCAGAACCCGGTACGTAGCAACTTACTGACGCATTAAATTTTATAGCCATCAGAAATTTAGAATTTGTGGCACGCCTTGCAATCAAATAATTCGTGGGTGAATCAATTTTAACAATGCCCGTAAACTTTCAAATTCACGGTACAGCACGACTATATTTTTTTCCAATAAAATTATTAAGCGTATCAAATTTTGTGGTATCCTCAAAGTTTCAAATTTGCGTGCCCGATGAGCACTCAAAGGACGTCTAGAAAATATTTTTGTCCCCTGTTTCGGTTTTAAAGTGGACTGACAGTCTGTTATCGATTTTTGTCGAACATAGGAAGTCGTTATGCCATTGATTAATTGTTGAGATATCAGTAAGGATTTTAATAACTGTTGCCAACACCTTTCATACACGCGTGACTATTAGCTTTTCTTCTTGTAAAACTAACAGTGGTGTTTGTTATAACAATTACTCCAGACCTCGTAGATTGCGATTTCAAGACTACCATTCCGCTCGCACCAAAACAAACGTTAAACGCAGTTGTATAATTCTAAAACAAAATTGAGACTGATAGGTGAGTAATGTTTGGGTCGTTGTCTCGCGTATGCTGTTTTTTGATGTTTTGCCAAAATCACGAACAGATTCAGCCAACAATTCGAGTTCAAAATTCTTTTAGTGGTCATTTCAGTTTAAGGAACACGAATGGGGGCTCCACTATATACGAACGCATTGTCTACAATTTCCGAATTTTGCACGCTGTTATACGTTTATCCAACGGCAAGCTTTATAGGTCCTACTGTGTAAACGTTCTATTCAGGCAGTTATGTGCGATCGTGAAACACATTGAGTTGTTTTGTCGAAAGTGAAGGTGATCAGCGAATTGCGTTGCTAATTCATTATAAAATAGTGACTGCGAATTGCACTATGAATAGGCTTGTGCTTCGGCAACTCTGATTGCGATTATCAGAACACGGGAGATCCGCACCCGCGCCCTGAAGCACAATTTCGGTACATTTGATACCTTTAATACTTTTTATAAGCTTTGGATTTACCTTAGATGGCAGTAACTATTAATTCTTCATCCAATGCTATGTGGTCTTTGGTTAAACTAAAGAATTTAGCCACCTTATATTGTTTTCAAGTGTTGAACACGCTACAGAAACACTTTGAATAAAATGCATATCGTGATCTAGAAAAGTATTCCTTTAAGTGCAACGGTTTTGCGAGCCGTATTTGCGAAATTTGAGTAGTTTTGTGGCATTCACATTATAATGTCCCCGCTGTTTGGAACTTTTGGTCCCCGTGGCAGCGACCTTACAGTATAGACAGTCAGGATGACACGCATAATATAAATCAATTGCCGAGAGTGTACGGCACACCTCTAGCTAGTACGTTTTTATTTACAATATCGTATACACCCTTAGCTACCAATTTGGCGCGAATTACCTATAACAGACACAGACTGTGCCTAATGCGGCTTATTAGTCAACTGTGCTGTGTAGTTTTTCTAAATTCTCCATATTTCTATCTAGGCCATATGACCGTTGATAAAATATTGCTGCACACTGTGAATAAAACTGCAAGAAGACACGGTGTTCTTGACACTGTCGAAAAGTGGCAACAGCCCTAGCTAGGTACCTTTGAAAAATTTTATAAAAAACCAGGGGTGTCTAAGACACTTAATTGTCGACAGTGTGGTCTACACTGTGTGGTATTCATAGGCTCCAAACGTAGGGGATATTATAACGTGAACACCGTATTAGTCGTCTGTGTTTGTGTTACTACCACGTTGATGCAGTTTGCGGATGTTAGTTACGTTTTGGTTGCTCCGATTTATTAAGTTAGGATATTTGTAATTGTTAAATTCTCTTTGAAAAATGCGCATAACATTTAAAATGCTCGCAATTTAACATGTACTGTGCAGGGTTAGGCAAAAACTGACACTGTGTGCTACAACGAACACATAATAATAATAATATGTTGCATTACATTTTTGATGCAGCTAGTAAAACAGTGCTGATTAAGTTTGCTCATAATGTGTTTTCAGGTTTTCATATATATGGGCGTAGTTTTCTGTTTTGCAGGATATTTTGAATATGTCAAATTAGGTCCTAATATCATAACAACAAACTATCGATTTATACAGACTTACTCACATTTATTCAAAAAGCGCCGTTTTTAATGTCATCAAAGTCCAATTGTCTCAGTGGGCTGATATGAAATCGCAACTATCTATTTGTTCAATTATTTTTGCAAGCTTCGTTATCTCGTCTACAATTCTTAGCAACAGTCCAAACTCAACGCATGCTGCAGCTTCTCATCTTCGCTACAAAGTCTACTTAGTAATACCGAGTGTTGAAAGGCGTGGATACGCTGTACGCAGCAAGAAATCACCAAGCTTAGACGAACGGTCATTGCTTGGGACGCGACTAGAATTGATCGATCAACGCAAACGATTTGGTGCAGTTCCTCTAAACGGTATTAACGACTATTTTAAACGATCAATATCGAAACGAAACTGGGGCCGTCAACGACATCTTACAATGTACGTTTTGGAGAAAGGAAGCCTGAAATTAGATCCAGACGAGGACCAAGATGATGAGTGATTAATAGTTAAAGTTTAGTGACTAAACTAGCTAAAGCTATTATAGTTACGGTGATTTTTAATCCCAACTACTAATACTTGTAGATTATGATGTAACATTATAAAAATAATGGCTAATTATGTCATAATTGAACAAATGTTTGGTTCTATATTATCGCTATTTTACTTTTTGAAATCTACTGGCATAGAGCTACAGCTCCTCACAATAGTCTACACATACTGAACTTATATTTTTGCCCACAGTACATTCACAAATATAGGCTTTGAGATATATAATCGTCTATTCGCAGTTAAAAGGTCCCTTTTTGGCTGCTAAGCTGGTTACGGGTGGACAGTTCCATAATTTGATCGTGCACTCTTGTACAGCGATGCGAATGAAATACCTTATCTGGCTTCACAGCGCTGGACGCAGGTTTTGCTAAATTGTTCTTTTCGATTCCAAGTTCATTACAAATGTTTTATTATATGTCGTTATGGATACTAATTAACGACATAAGCTATACCGTCGCAATGCTCTGTAACATTTCACAAATAGGGATCTGCTATCGTCGTATAACTTTGCTGAAATGGAACCTATCGAAGACCTTATTTGGGTCTACAGGTACTATCAGGTCTACAGGTCTAACCGGGTAGCAATGTTATTTCGAACTTATTTCAGTTAACTGTTGTTTATTAAAGCACAGACAACACCAAAATAATGTTAAAAACTTATGGCATATTCGTTTGAAATAAAATAAAATGTTGTAAATCATGTACACTTTATTCGCTTCACGCTGACATTTCAAGGATTTTTTATGTTGGCAATGCTTGACGTTCGTAGCGTTTCCCATCGTGTTGGCCCATATACACTTGTATTTCATGCGGGAGCGTTAAAGATCTTATGGTTCCGTTGCTGTCAGTCATTCCTGTGGCTGCCGCTCCAGCTCCAAAGGAAGAAAATGTTCAATCCATCAAAAGCAGCATGTTGCGCTTTGCTCCTTGCACCAGTGGAAACATATATTGCTTGCACCGTTGAAGTACGACGCAGGTGATGTTCACCACTTGTATTTCATGCGGGAGCGTTAAAGATCTTATGGTTCCGTTGCTGTCAGTCATTCCCGTGGCTGCCGCTCCAGCTCCAAAGGAAGAAAATGTTCAATCCATCAAAAGCAGCATGTTGCGCTTTGCTCCTTGCACCAGTGGAAACGTATATTGCTTGCACCGTTGAACTACGACGCAGGTGATGTTCACATATTGCAACACTGAGAATGTGGCGCCGACAGAAGTTCTCAATACTTCAAGCTGCAACATGCTCGGTGATCTCGCGGCGAAGGTTTCTGAAGCGTAGGCCAATACAAGACGAGCGCTGCCGGTGTAAATATTGATTTTGTTTCTAGCAGGCAGGGTTCATGTTTCTGGCCTTCTGATCCTATGTTTCTGGCCTTGGCTATTCTTTCTCCGATCTCTGCTTCAGTCGATCCTGTATCTGTGGTCTGACTTCTCAAGCAGCCCAAATTTGTCCACAATAACTCGATAGTTTGTTTTCCAATAGAGGTCGTTTGGGTTCGCTTATGGTTAGCCTAATGCGCTCGCTACAGTTGTGATTCTGTGTAGAATAGAATTGTACCTGTATTTTCGGTTGCATGTGCCGCGTCGTAAAATCTAAATCTATTTCCCCTGCTACTAAAAACGATAACATCTATATCTTTGAGTGTCCTTCGCGTAATCCATTGGACTGCAACGATTAAGTACGCGGGTGACTGGATATAGCCGTGTCGGACGCCGGGGTAACTTTGAACGCCTGTGATGTTCAATTTTTCCAAAACACACACTAACCTTCTCTCATTACCGTTGACATATGCCGACAATCTGAGAAAGGATCCTTGCTTTTTGCAGAATTATTTTAGTTGCATACACATACAGAAATTGTCAAAAACATACTAAAAGGTATCCACATCAACCAACGATTACGTAGAAGGTGGTATATTTGCGAACGAGAGACCTTTATTATATCCGCTTCAACAATTTAGCAATATATAGATCGAAAAGAAAGAAATCAAACATGGTTTAGCCTGGAATAGGTCCTTGGAATATAGTTCCATCCCGAAAGTGGTGTATGAATCTCAGATATGATTTAATAAATCACGCCATCGTTTTCAGCATCCTCAAATTTTTTTGGGATTTGAAGGGTAGTTTTTGCTAAGAACCCAACATTTTGAGGTATGTATAACAGTAAACATATTCAATCAAGGTTACAACAGTGGAGGAGGTACCTCATTAAAAGGTGTCTGCTATATATATTCTATGGTTCTTTTCCATAAATGAAATCCATATGATTTTTGTGCCAGATATCTGGCTGTCATAGCATAACAAAAGAACTCACGAAAATCCCTTCAGTTGGTCATAAGAAAAAACCAGACCAAAAATGAAGGAATGTGAATACAATTATTAGTAGGCATATAAATAAATGCTTACCCGTTTCGAACCCCCACGTATATATATTACCACGTAAACATATTAACTTTTTTCGAGATTATAGGTTTTGAAATATTAATTATTTAATCCTAAAATTTAATAATTTTAACGCCATGTTTAGGTACATATTTTGAAATCATATTGAAGCAGGCGCGCTTTAAAGGCTTTCCGGCCACGTGCACCCGGTGGTCTTGAGCGAAGAAAATTAGTACCGTCGTTAACAACAAAAACCTGCTTGAACATGGGTCTATTCATACCACAATTCAAAGAAAGATCATAAAGTAAACAGAATTTAATCAATTATTACCTCGCAGAGTTGGTTACATAAGTTTTTTAGTCTTATAAATATAACGCTTAAGCCAATTCGATATTAGCCAATAAAACAAGATGCCTTTTGCGTGAAAATATGGTCTTCGTCAGCTTATCCGTCGTAAACGTTGAAACTGGCGTGGAACAAAAAGTACTAAGTATGACGTCACAAGAAATATGCACTGTGAATATTTAGTTAAAAGGTATAATCGCAGCTAAATTTATGCGCATTTTGATTTGAAATAAAGCTACACGTGAAATTTTCAAATTGACACGGTGTTTTGGCGTTGTAAGTACTGTACAATTTTCTGTGTAAATATGTAATTGTTGGAACCGAATAACCCTCCAACACACAAACTCTGTTAGATAAATATTTCAGTTTATCAGTATAAAAATAATTTTTGCGCTGTCAGATTTCGTAAATGGGGGGCACGACCATCATACTGGAGGAGGCACAAATATCAAATAGGAGGGGCACCAATATTAAACTGGAGGGGGCACCAATATCAAATTGGAGCATGGCACCAATACCAAACTGGAGGGGGCCCTAATATCAAACTTGAGGGGGCACCAATATCAAACTAGAGGGGGGCACCAATACCAAACAGGAGGGGGCACCACGATCCAAATGGAGGGCGCACCACTATCAAACTGAAGGGGGGCACCAATATCAACCTGGAGGGGGCACCAATATCAAATTGGAGGACGGCACCAACACCAAACTGGACGGGCCCTAATATCAAACTGAAGGGGGCACCAATATCAAACTGGAGGGGCACCACTATCATACTGGAAGGGGCGCCAATATGAAACAGGGTGGGGCACCAATATGAAACACGAGGGGGCACCAATATCAAACAGGAGGAGGCACCACTATTAAACTGGAGTGGAGACAAATATCAACCTGGTGAAGAGTACAGTGAATATTTAGTTAAATGGTGTAATCGCAGCTAAATTCATGGGCATTTTGGTTTGTAATAGAGCTACACGTGGTTAATTTTCAACTTGACAGGGTGTTTTGGCGATGTCAGTACTGTAAAATTTTCTGTGTAAATATGTAATTGTTGGAACCGAATAACCCTACAACACACAAACTCTGTTAGATAAATATGTCAGTTTATCAGTATAAAAATAATTTTTGCACCATCAGATTTCGTAAATGAGGGGTACGACCATCATACTGGGAGGAGGTACCAATATCAAACTGGAGGAGGCACAAATATCAAATAGGAGGGGCACCAATATTAAACTGGAGGGGGCACCAATATCAAATTGGAGGACGGCACCAATACCAAACTGGAAGGGGTCCTAATATCAAGCTGGAGGGGGCACCAATATCAAACTAGAGGGGGGCACCAGTGCCAAACAGGAGGGGCACCACGATCAAAATGGGGGACGGCACCAATATCGAACTGGAGGGCGACATCAATATAAAACTCGCATGGGGTATGCAATATCAAACTGGAGGGGGCACCAATGCCAAACAGGCGGGAACACCACGATCAAAATGGAGGGCGCACCACTATCAAACTGGAGGGGGGCACCAATATCAACATGGAGGGGGCACCAATATCAAATTGGAGGACGGCACCAATACCAAACTGGAGGGGGCCCTAATATCAAACTGGAGGGGGCACCAATATCAAACTAGAGGGGAGCACCAATACCAAACAAGAGGGGGCACCACGATCAAAATGGAGGGCGCACCATTTTCAAACAGGAGGGGGCACAAATATCAAACTGGAGGGGGGCACCACTATCGAACTGGAGGACGGCACCAATATCGAACTGGAGGGCGGCATCAATATAAAACTCGCATGGGGGATGCAATATCAAACTGGAGGGGGGCACCAATACCAAACAGGAGGGGGCACCACGATCAAAATGGAGGGCGCACCACTATCAAACTGGAGGGGGGCACCAATATCAACCCGGAGGGGGCACCAATAACAAATTGGAGGACGGCACCAATACCAAACTGGAGGGGGCCCTAATATCAAACTGGAGGGGGCACCAATATCAAACTGGAGGGGGCACCACTATCATACTGGAGGGGGCGCCAATATGAAACACGAGGGGGCACCAATATCAAACAGGAGGAGGCACCACTATTAAACTGGAGTGGTCACAAATATCAACCTGGTGAAGAGTACAGTGAATATTTAGTTAAATGGTGTAATCGCAGCTAAATTCATGCGCACTTTGGTTTGTAATAGAGCTACACTTGGTGAATTTTCAAATTGACAGGGTGTTTTGGCGATGTCAGTACTGTAAAATTTTCTGTGTAAATATGTAATTGTTGGAACCGAATAACCTATAACACACTAACTCTGTTAGATAGATATGTCAGTTTATCAATATTAAAATAATTTTTGCCCTATCAGATTTCATAATTGGGGGCACGACTATCATACTGGTAGGAGGCACCAATATCAAACAGGAGGGGTCACCAATATCAAACTGGAGGGGGGCTCCAATATCAAACAGAAGGGGGCAACACTATCAAACTGGAGGAAAGTACCAATACCAAACTGGAAGGGGCCAAGAAAATATAAAATTGAAGGGGGGAAATATAAAATTGGAGGGGGCACCATTATCATTCTGGAAGGGAGCTGCAAATATCAAACAGGAGGGGGCACAAATATCAAACTGGAGGGGGGCGCCACTATCGAACTGGAGGACGGCACCAATATCAAACTAGAGGGGGGCACCAATACCAAACAGGAGGGGCACCACGATCAAAATGGGGGACGGCACCAATATCGAACTGGAGGGCGACATCAGTATAAAACTCGCATGGGGGATGTAATATCAAACTGGAGGGGGGCACCAATACCAAACAGGAGGGGGCACCACGATCAAAATAGAGGGCGCACCACTATCAAACTGGAGGGGGCACCAATATCAACCTGGAGGGGGCACCAATATCAAATTGCAGGACGGCACCAATACCAAAACTGGAGGGGGCCCTAATATCAAACTGGAGAAGGCACCAATATCAAACTGGAGAAGGGCACCACTATCATACTGGAAGGGGCGCCAATATGAAACAGGAGGGGGCACCATTATCAAACTGGAGGGGGGCACCAATATCAACCTGGAGGGGGAACTAATATAAAACTCGGGGGGGGGGATGCAATATCAAACTGGAGAGGGCACCAATACCAAACAGGAGGGGGCACCACTATCAAACTGGAGGGGGCACAGATATCAAAATAGTGAAGAGTACAGTGAATATTTAGTTAAATGGTGTAATCGCAGCTAAATTTATGCGCTTTTTGATTTGAAATAGAGCTACACGTGGTGAATTTTCAAACTGACAGGGCGTTTTGAAGATGTCAGTACTGTAAAATTTTCTGTGTAAATATGTAATTGTTGGAACCGAATAATCCTATAACAATTGCTATATAAAATGAGACCAATACCGGTTGCGGAGGTATTTCTATTTTAGTGTACTTTAGATTTCGTTGAGCCCACTGAAAACGATATTTTGACCCAACCTGCAGCGTAAATAATGACAACAGAGCATATTATGTGTATATAGAGGGTTAATGGTACCCATATAGCAAGAGCACTTGCGGATATATTGACGTTTTCTTGTATTTCGGGTCTCATGGGCACATGTAAAACTCCATTGTGACCCAACCCTGCAGCGTAAATACCGACTAAAGCAGCATACTATGTGCAGCTATATAGAGGACGCTCTACAAAATGAGAGCAAGAATAACCGTATAACTCAGGCGGTTGTGAAGATATTGACATTTTCGTGTATACGGCCCTTTAGCCCATTTAAAACCCAATTTTGATCGCAACCATGCAGCATGATAAACAACAACAGCAACGCACTATATGCAGCTGTATAGAAATAGTGTTTTTGTGACCATTAATGCCCATATAGTAAGATACGTTGCGGAGATATTGCCTTTGTCTTTCATTTTAGGCCTCACGGGACCAATGAAAGCCCACTTTGAACCACAACAGCAACGTAAATAACGGCTAAAGCAACACTGTAGGTGCAGCTATATAGACAGTAAATTGCAATAGAAACTGATTTCAACAATAATCATACAGCTCAAGCGGTTGCGGTGATACCGTCGATTCGTGTATTTTGGACCTCATAGGCCTGTTTGAAACCTCATTTTGACTCGATCCTACAACGTAAATACTAACTAAAGCAGCACGCTATGCGCGGGTAAATAGAGGGCCTTAAAATGAGACAAAGAAAACATATATAGCTCAAGCGCTTCGTAGAATTGTTGCTTTTATGTGTTTTGGGTGTCATGAGCCCAATTAGCCCAATTTTGACACCACCCTGCAGCGTAAACAACGGCTAAAGCTGCACTCTATGGTGTATCTATATATAGAGAGAGCGCTTTACAAAATGAGAATAAGAACACCCATATAGCTCAGGCGGCTGCGTAGATATTGTCGATTTGTTTTTTGTGTCCAATGGACCTATTTTAAACTCCATTGTGACCTAAGCATGCAGCTAAAAGAATAATAATAGCAGTAAACTTTGCACAACTATGTTGAGGGTATTGCTGTACAAAATGAGCCTAATATCACTTGCTTAACTCGAGGCATTCTATTGTCAATTTTGTGTATTTGGGGTCGCATGACATCATTAAAAACCACTTTTGATGCAGACCCTCCATCCTGCGACAGCCATGTAGCAAAGCATGATGTACAGCTTTGTATAGTTTTTGCCCAACAAAATCACCATAATTTGGCTAAAATATCTGCGCCAGTTGTCAGATAGAATCCATAACGTGGCACCATTTTGATCTTATCCGAGACCATATGGCCCACCTCTACGATCCGAAGTAGTTAAAATCCGCTGTCGTGTATAACTAAAGGACATAAATAAAGATTTTATGCTTTCCAATGAGCTATTGCGTCAGTGAATCCGGTTAGAAGTTGCGTTATGCGTGTCACCCAAAGAAATTCAGAAATGAATACCATCGAGATTTACCACTCTATCCAATGAGTATCTTCTCCACGCGCGTTACACTCACTGCACACAGACTTCAGTGATAAATGATCAGGAACATCTGACAATCCGTACCTAAATATTATAGATCTTAAAACTTCGTTTTAGTCGTGCATTGGTGTAAATTGCACAAACTGGTTTTAACTGGTTGGTCTGTAATACGGCGAAACAACGAAAATGATGACAGGCGACATTTTATTAAATTAATAACGGTAAGTAAGTATTTACTTGCCAGTATCTTTTCATCAGTAGTCATTTTTAAAACATATCTGGCACAGCTGACACAAACTGTTAACATTTGGAATAGAACTGAAAAAATAATTATCGTGCGTATTTAACCCTTTCGTGCATAAAATGACAGACGAGCACATTGCATTGCGAGTTGCATAACAAGATTCTTGCGCAGCGAGCTATTGCATTTATGTTGTTATTCGCTCGCTGTGAGAGGTTTCTTAAGGAACCGAGCAACAGTGACTAATTAGTGTAGTGGCTAGCGAACGATACTCGGAGTCAAAAGATCCAACCTCTTTGTGTTGTTGCCGCAAAAGTATATTCGAAATTGTACGAAATATACATTAGTTTAAACAAAAAAGCGTTAATGTCTGTATGCTACAAAATAAATAGCAGCCGTAATGGTAGTATTAAGTTTTTCAAACGACTAAGAAAAATAAGACATCATACTTTTGATGACTAAAATTGGAATTTCACTACAACACCGGTTTATGTTACATATCTTATTTTTACGTCCGTTGTTTGAGAACTTCAAATTTCTTCATCTTTACAATGTTATAAATTCTCGCTGTTTCGGAAAATTGCTTGACATAGGCGTCGGTTGCTTTGCTACTATTGCACCAAAACGACCATTTGGCATAATAGTGCAGAAAATGCCGTGTAGCTTAAATATCTTGGGGTATCTAATTTTAATTCAAATGTTTATTTCCAAAACTAAGTTTGAATTTTCGGCAAAGTTTGAAACACAACACTGTGTGATGTGCCAGATATTAGATCTAAACCAGATTTATAGTTTTTTGGGGACAAGAGTTTTATCCTTAATTTGCGTTATTTGAAACAGTAGCTACAACAACTTCGTAGATGTAGCTGAAGACATTGACTATAATGCGGTTGGACAACTAACGCATGCCTGCCATAAGTTTATTACGGCAATTTACGACACGATAAGAATAAGTTTTTAATAATAATTTTAAATATTACCAAGGGAAAGTTTTTAGAATAACACTAAAAACAACATACTAGATCTTGCTTACGGGATTATGTGAAATGTTTGATTGACGTTGCTTAGCCGTACTATTTCGGTATCATGTACCGATAAAGAATGAGCAACAAATCTCGGACTGATTTAAATAAGCCAGGATTGCCAGCGTTTTATGTGCCTATATTCAAATAGTCGCTGCTAGCGCTGGGTATCGGGTGCAATTTTCAGCGAGCTAAGAAATTTAAGGGCCTGCTTCTTTGTCTTTGCCAAATTGTAGTGACTACAATCCTATATGCTGATGCTGAACAGATATATCACGTTATTCCACCCTACAAACTATACACACCGACATATTTATTAATACATATTTGGCGTCGCCCAAAATAGTATTTATTACCGTGAAAGAAGCTTTAAAATTGCGCATATATAGGAAAATTATGTTTTGCAACAGGAAACATTAGCGAAAATGTATAATTTATTTGCATGTCACATAACAAAATAAAATTTTGCGTATTATGAGCGTCACAGCACAGATGTTCTGCTCACTACATCAGAAGGCCGGAAAATCCGGTAGCCCTGGGCAGTGTGTATATGGACCTACCACTCCGGGAGGAATACCGGCCTGTCCCCCGGCGAGAATATAGCTTACTCGACCGGCCGGTATACCAGTTCATCGGCATCTCGGAATACCGGTCTGTCCGGCCGGCACAGCCGACCGTTAGATGCTAAAACTGGACTTTACCCACCAGTGCCAAAATTCACTGTATTTGCCCGCAAGCACACATGTGATTATGCATTTTAAAACGCATTTTTTTCACTCGATCAGTCAGATTCATCACCTCAGTTTTGTCAATAAAAGAGCGTTAAAAATTGAATCGCAGCTTATGTCTTGAATAATAGTATAACCCAGCTATATTGTCGACTTTCTCAGAGAGATGCAATACGGATACCGCGTTCCTTATTCTCAATACTACTGAAATTCCACTTGAAGCGAACCGGTGGGCAAAGGATTACAGCTGCAAGTGGATTTTATCAAGGTATTCTGGCCCAGCGCAAAATCCAAAGACACGGGTCAACCCTATCAAACAAAAAATATATTATCCAGATAGCAGTGCGGTTACGGCAATCTCACAACGGGTACAGACAGTCGATAATCGTCGCACTGTATTCATAAGCAAACGAATATATGACCGCTGCGATGCCCAAACGTCAGTTCGTTTGCTACCATCACATCATGTAATCGATTTCAGCGAAGCTAAACTACAGTTGTAAGCTAGAGAACGCACATATACAGAACATCGTAACTGAAAGGGCGTACCCTTTATGTTTTTACTAAAATATACAAGTTATTTCTCGTGCACACAATATGCCAAATACGGCCCATGTCAACTCTTGGGACTGGACGTTATAACGTTAGAACAGTTTAGAGCTGGGGGTTCGGAGGGCGGGAGCGGGTAAACGTCGGGAGTAACTATGACTCTCTTAAGGTAGCCAAATACCTCGTCATCTAATTAGTGACGCGCATGAATGGATTAGCGAGATTCCTTCTGTACCTATCAACTATTTAGCGAAACCACAGCGGTGGAACGAGCACCACGAAGTCGGCGGGGAAAGAAGACCCTGATGAGCTTGACACTATTTGTGCCGTATTTGTACCCTAAATACGGTACAAATGGACACGTACCTAAGCCGAATTATCAATAACTTAGGGCACTTAGAGTGGAGAACACTATTTTAAAATTTACCAATAACATCTCGAGTTTGGCATCTAGGATTATCCATGCTGCATACAATTTTTTTCAAACGTGCCATACCAATATGTGAGGTTAAACACAACTGGGATATTTGAACGCGACACCTCAAAGTATTTTATCTCCCTGTTTTGTTAACGCGCAGGTCTTCCGACCAGAATATGTGAATTGAAAGAGTCTTATAAAGACTCAAAACTTCACCCATTTGGGAAGGTAATTAACTGAAGGGGATGTGCGAAGCCCTATAAAATGATGATTGAAACAGTCTATCGTAATCGGATAGACTGTTGCCAGACAAAGTTGTTTTATTGATTTTTAATTTGTCATGCTTTTTAGCGTAGCTTTATATGATTTATTTCGAGACTAATTTGCCAGTGCACTAATCTTTTTCTATTTTTGATTATATTGCTTTTTGTTCAAAAACAAATCTTTGAAATAGGAAAATACATACAAGGTTATGGAAAGCATTGTAGCAGAGTGCTTTAAAGAGACATCTTGTGATCAACAATATAATTGATGTATCTCAACATGGATTTCTAAAAAGGATTCCACTGCACGCAGTTGCTTTAGTGTAAAATGAAATGTTCGACAATAATTGACTCCGGTGGATCAATTGACACAATTTACATAGATTATGCAAAGTCTTTTGACACAGTTTTGCCTCCTAGGTTTTACAAAAGCTTTTTGCATATTGTATTCGTAGACTACCTTTAATTTGGTTTAAGGCTTTCCTATCAGACAAAACTTTCTGTTTTAATTTAAATTCGAGTTGTTCGACATTGCCTTGTGTTAAATCTAGAGTACCACAGGGTAGCGTTTTAGGTCCATTGCTTTTTATGTTGTATATATAACATAAGCGACAATTTACCTAATATTGACATTAAGACCTTCGCTGAAGACATTAAGGTCTTTAAATGTTCATTGTATTTTCATTTCATTTAAATTAAAATTGCAATTCAAGTCATGCCAACGTTGCTTTGCAATTAGTCTTTAATTTTCAAAATTGGAAAAAACGCTGGCATCTAAATATATCGCTGAAAAATGCCTATATATAAATGGGTATTATAATAAAAATACTTCTTTGATATTCGGTCGGTAATCAAAAAATAAAAATATTTAGTACTTTGGCAATACACTTTTAAAATTCTGTGGATATCACACGGATTTAAGGGTTTTGATAGGTTGTAAACTTCAACCAAAATTACATTGTAATGATGTTACCGAAAAATACTACAAAATTATTAATATGTTATTTCGTTGTTTTGTTACTAATGACAGGTTAGCATTATTGCGTACATTTAAAAGTTACGCGCAGCCGATCTCGGAATATGCTAGCAACATTTAGTCACCTAGTTTACAATCCGACATTGATATTATCGAAAGAATTCGACGATAGTTTACGCTCCGACTTTGTCATAAATTATGCATCACATATCTACCTTATACGCAAAGATTATAATTATTTAGTCTTGGAAACCCTATCTAAGACGACTTCATAATGGCTTAATAATGGTATACAAAATGCTGCATGGCTTAATTGATTTGCAGTTCAACGAATATCGACGACGTGATCCGTAACGTCATATTGTTTTATGTGATCAACATCTCCCTTAACTACAAAAGATAATGCCTGCCAAACATATGTCATCGTTTCTCAGTTCTTTTACAGCAAAAGTTCTCGGTATATAATTGTGATAACTCATGCCGTTTATTTCAAAGTACGAAAAAAGCTTATAATATGACAGATAAGGGGTAAAAGATCTAATTATATAACTCAAATCATTCAATTGAATTCAATATTTAAATCTGATTCCATTGTATTTGCGTAGTTATTATCTACATTTGCAATAATGAAGTATAAGTTTAATTTATTTATACGTTCTCAAAGTTGACAGCTTAATACTTTATAAATATTTTGTTGTATGTTTGGATTATATATAACTAAATTTTTTCTTGATAAGCAATACGTAACTGAATGAGTACCGCAAAAAAATAACATGATTAATAAAACCACCAATGCGAAATGACAAATTTGTATAAGTCAGCGTAATGATAATGCATGAGCTGAGTGTATTGAGAAGGTACATCTGTCGCAGCAGTAGCTGCTTCGTTTCGCCGGACAATAAAGATTGATAATTAATGACAAGTGTGCTTCGGACGGATTGCAAGAAAAATCCGAATACGTGAGTAGTATAGGAGGGGCCGGAGAACCCCAGAGCCAAGAGTGTGGAGCGTGGAGCTGGGATTTGACCTTGAAAGTGCGTGCTGCGTGTGCGGTAATTAGTGCAGGCATCGTAGCGTGTGCTCATTTGCAGACCAGGTAAACATGATATTTAAATTCTGTTAACTGTATATATATTAAACATAACTCACCAATAAGTAATTGCGGGATACCAAACACTCGTTATTGCTGTAAGGGAAATATTGCCCTAAGCTATGATGAAGCTAGGTTCGCGTGTCTAGTATCTCACAATTTTGCTTTAGTTCTGTTCCTATTCGCCCATAACTACCATGCTCCTACGTATATAGTACTTTATTTTACAAAACACAACAGTATATACAGCTTGTCAAAACCTCATTACTATCATCAACCTCCCTTTACCACAACCAATTATACCTTTTTGACCTGAAACTATATCCAAAACCATCGTTGCTCTTATCATATATTCATCAAGCACCTATGCATAATACATAAAATACATATATAATACCACTTATACTATTTCTACTTTTAATCCCTGCCATAATACTGTATTCTCATAGTCATTATTCACACATTTTCCACCTGTGCCTAATAAGTCAATACACACATAAATTATATTACAAACTATTTGCATTCATGAAACCATTAAATTGTCCACATCTACATCCAATTACTATATTAATATGGGTTTTGTACTTATTCCATCATTCATCACAATACGTTTTGGATAAAAATAAGTCAAACTTTCTCGCTTTTGATAATATTTCATCAATTCATTTCCCTTCATTCGAAATCCGTGATTAACTCCGCCTTCTTTCTTTTTCGTGTCCAGAACCCCGATAAATACGTCCTTGTCTAGTTCGTTCGTAACTTTTGACAAACCCTTGGTCTACAGCTTAATATCTCGATCGTTCTTTCCAGCTCAAAATAAGTTTTCGAAATCAAATGCCACCATCCTCCTGTCCTTTCCATTCCAGTTTAACAAACCGCGGTGTTGGGTGTGCGTTGCGAATAATGAAGGCACTTTGAGTGCCAAAAATTGTTCTACGCATTTCTTCGTTCGGTATCATTTACGCCATATCTTCGTTAGCCACTGCCATGTAGAAGCTGTCAGTGTCCATCTGGATGAAGCTGGAATTTCTTTTGCTTAGGTGTTGTAGAAGGAATAGGTAGAAATCCAACATCTTCCAGTTCTGCGTACTGATACACCAAGAAGGGTATGATATTGGGTAGTATCAATCATCACCTCAAATTTAATAATCTTTTGTGAATATATAGGTTACAGCATTATTTCTCAATTTAAACAATAACTTATCTACATATTTAATTCTTTAAAATAGCTTACAATTTAACGTATGAAAATACTTTTCTGCATATTGGTATAAACTCGAAAATTTCCATGTATATAACAAACATTTAAAACTGGAAATTTCACCACAGTAATCAATATGCTCACCTTTAAAATTTTAATTAACACAATACTTCGCTTTGTTCATGCAATCAGGAGGTGTCGATAAATATACACATTTAGCTTTAATCTTCTTAAACTTTAATTTTCTCACATGCAATAAGCTATCCAATTAACAATAGTCAATTCTTACCTTTCTTTGGACATATGTATTTCGTAGGTTTTGTCACTAAATTTCCTTCATCTTGTTGAATAAGCCATCTCTTAATCATTTCTGCGCCTCGGTCTAGTTTTGAACCATACTCTTTCGTTAAATTCCGCTTCGTCCAAAGCCAGTCTGCCGTAACAACTGTTGCCAATAGTTTTAACATTTCGCCTAAAATTTCTCCGATTCATCCTGTTGCTGATTGCCTTCCATTAGCTACTTCGTCGCTTAAGCGTTCAAATGCTGCCACCTTCTGGTACTCTATGAACTGGTGAACGCGAGTTAACGATAGACCGCACCTTTCAATGTCCAACCCTAGAAAGTGGTGTCGCGAACAAGTCCCTTGCTGCCACTATATGAACCAATTAGCGCTCTTCGTGGCTTCTTCATTATGCCATTTTTCTTCAGCGTATTTTTTCACCTCATCGCCAATGTCATCAATTGATATTTCAGTGTTCTTAAAATATTGGAGGCATTTCGTCCCAAATTTGTCCATCCAGCAACGTCCCAATATGGCACCTGAATGTCCACTTCTGCAACACCAAAAGATCGTCCCTCTTTGATACCGCAAACTATGTCGCTCATCTAAACAACGTCATCTTTGTAAGATGCATTTCGCGTTCAGACTTATTCAGTTGGTACTTCTCATTACTCTTCTTTGTATATTTTCCGCAATGTATTTGTCCCCCCCCCATTCTTTATCCCAAATAAACTCGCAA
>JASANE010021246.1:0-42598 GCA_030248225.1 Trileptium ribeirensis
AATTTATTATATTTTCTTATAGATATGTACTTATATATGTAGAAATTTCATATTGGTGTATGTTATGTAAATAATAATTATAATTGTGTAAACATATATTGTATGTATATTCTAACAAAATTATGTTAATACAAAATATATTACTAACCACTAATAAGTCTTCGTCTAAATGTATCTATATCGTCATGTGTATCCACAACTTGTCTGGTATCACCAGAATTCAAGTCGGCTACCAAAGGCGAATTCGACGCTTTTGCCATAATAATTCGTCAACCATATAATTATAAATGTCTATAATATAAAGAAATAACATAAAATTACAAGTGTGATGTTAACCGAAATTATGAGTAAGTACCTACAATAAGTTACTACAAGACTTGGTGCATTTGCCATAAGCATTTATTCGGACAGTCTTGAAGCAATGTGTCACAGCAGTACATGCGTCGTTCCTTTAGATCTCCGGAGAACCGGAGAAGCTCCAGTACCACGACAAGGCCGGTTCCTAACATGAAAAAATGACCGGATCACGATGTTGCCATCGTGATAGGAACGTCCGACTTCACTGGAGGATGCAAACAACAAGGCAAAAAAACCCTAACAAAAAAATTTTTTTATTATAATTAGTTCAACTCGAAATTATCTTAATTAAAGAAAAAGGTGTTAGCCACGTGGCCAACTAAATAATGCAAAAGGCAACGTAACCTCACGTGAGGTGTACGTGCATAATAAAATAAAATATTATAATAATAAAATAAAATAATAATTATAATAATGTTAAAATAATAATAATAATAATAATAATAATAATAATAATAATAATAGTAATAATAATAATAATATTTATAATAATAATAATATTAGTAATAGTAAAAATAATGATAATAATAATAAAATTAATTGTAATAATAATAATAATAATAGTAATAATAATTGTAATAATAATATTATTAATAATAATAATGATATAATATAATATAAATATAATGAAATAGAATAAATTAAGTTAAGTAAATTTGAGAATAGGAATAAATTGATGAAATAATATAAATAGAGACGATGAACAAGAATAAATAGTACGCGATCAGTTTGACCTTAATGTCATTCATCATATCACGTGAAACAGTGAAATCCATTGTAAATAATTTTATTTGTTTTTTATTTTTATTTTTTATTTTTTAATTTTATTTTTTAATCTTTATTTTTTATAAACATTTACTATAAGTAAACCATAAATATGTTGTTGATATTGGCGGAAAAAATTTTTTAAACCTCTAATGTAATGATTTCATAAGGAAAAATATTTATTTACCGTTTTAAAAAAAGTCACATGAACGATAACCGATACTCACTAATATTTTAAAATGTAAAAATAGAAGTTTAATTTAAACTTTGAAGTTAAATGAACAAATTAATTGAATTGATATGAACGCCAAATCAACGAGTTTATGATAAGTAACAAACCAAAACCCGACAAAAAGTTAATTAAATCCGTCTAACAAATTTGGTTTGTCACAGATCATGCGCCTTAAGAGTAAATTCAAATAAGTAACCAAATATGTAAGCCATCTGATAAAACCTATCATCCCACCATAATCTAATTGAGAGGATCCTCGAATAAATTTTACGGCACAAAATATTGATAAACTGGCTAACCTTAAATTATTTGGGTAACCCAAAGCACCCACAACCAATAGAAACAACTAGATAAATTCAGTAATATATAAGGTCGACATAAACTACAGTATGGGACCACCAAAGTTAATGACCGTTGTACCATGAACAGCCCCATGTGTTAATTTTAACAAAAGTTTTAGTAACCAATATTCATTAAATTAGATCAATACTTAGAATGAAACCAAAGACAGAACAACCAAGCCCTTAACAGAAACAGCTAAATTGAAGTACCATATCAAAGAACGAACATGACAGGGTAAAACTGAGCAAATATTCCCAACCAGATTAGTTCAAAACATAGAACATTCCGAAAAATAGTATCTGAACCGTTTTATCTTAGCATGCGAAAACACCATAAATTACATAATATTCCGGATTCAGGTTGTATGTAGAAAATGCCAATAACCCTACGTTTAACCGAAGGATTTTAAAATAACCAAACAGATAATACTCGAAAATAATTGAAAGGACCCAACATAATTGGGAATTGTTTTATATTGCCTACGAAAGCCACAGTACCCAACAAGGTAATACCCCATAAAGGAAATAAATTCAAAAACATCAATGACGTGTACGCCCAAACCAATTAAGGAAACCAATAAGAAAATCAAAGATTAAATAAAATTAAAATATTAGAAATAAGCCCTCGCGTTATATAGGCGGCCAACCCGCCAAAATCTTCAACAAGTGTCAACCACCACTAAATTTTATGCCATAACTTTATTATTCTAAAACCAAACGCGTGAAACCAAAGCAGTCTTATAGAATTACAGTGACCAAAAGTCAGTAGGCTGGTTGACAATTATCGATTAAACAAATGACGACATAGATCGAACCAAATATCCTCTACAGCCAACACGTAGACATTGTCCGATCCACCGTACATCATTCATTATCATTAAATTTCCCAATTACATCCGTATATGCAGCCGGTATCTCGTACACAGAAAACGAAACCGTATCGATAACGATCATTGGCTCTATTCCGTTTTTTATAATTTTAAAGTTTTTACCGAAACGTTTGTTGATTTTAGTTAAATAACCCAACTTTTGTAATTAAGCATGCAAAGAAGAGATATATGAAAATTCCAAGAGAGAACCCTTGCGACCGCTCTCCACCCCCCTCCACACCCGCACCCCGCCCCCCCCACCCCCAACCCCAACCCCAAAAGAAAACACCCACCCCCCCACCCACCCCCACAACACACACCCCCAAAACACAAACACAAAAAAAAAAAACCCCCCCCCCACACCAAACCCCCCCCCGTCTATTTGCACCCTAGGTGATCAATAGAACAAGAAGCAATCTGCGCACGTTGGTTGTCACGAGGTTGTGGCTCGAGAAGAGCGTTTCCGCACTTTCTACCTTTAGAAATCCCCGTCGTCGAGACGTAGTTGAGAGCTGACAGCTAAGGGGAGAGAATTTTTCGACGACTAGTGCCGCTTCCCCTGCATTCAAAGTAATGTTGCCTGCATGCTGTATTCGATTTCGTTTAAAACACCGACGTGGCTCCCTACCATTACAACACGGCGTGAGAGCACACGTCTAGGCTTTTTCGTATGGAGATTCACATCATTTGCAAAACCTCACGAGGGAATCAACTACAAATTTAGATGGTGGTTCCGGCGACTCTTCTTTAAAGTATTTATTTTTTCTAACTTGGGCCGCAGCTGACTCCAATTCCTAACTTCCTCTGTAACAAACCAAGTGACTCGGCAATGTTATGGCCGGCCTGAAGTCATGTGCATGAGGAGGGGCGACGCGAGATCGCTACTTCGCTCCTTATCTCTTTTATTTAGGTTTCAAAATTCCACTCTCGCTGAAGCTTATCCGGGAGCTGATTGATGAGGCGAAATTAGTTGGGCAATGGCACATTATCCTACATTACGGATGGGCGCGCCTGCCCGTCTGGTGTTAGTTTATCTTAGAATGTGGACGAGACTCCCTACCGTCGTTTCACGCCGTGAGAGCACTCGTCAAATATTTTGACAGGGTTCGTTCGTTTTCAATAACATAATCCCATAAGTGTATTACGACGAATTTTGACTGCCGACATCAGCATAGTCCTACTTGATACATTAAAATTAACTCCTCGACCTGGCTTGAAAATAACTTTATCCTTTCCCAAATTTCTCTCAGCGCTATTCTTGCCCTATCCAACTTCTGTAATTATATGTATCTACGCGTATCTATTCCCCAACCCCATCACAGAAATGTTCCACACTCCTGTTTTCCATTTTGTAATAAGCCACTTGCGCATCGATGGCTAGCACAAGATCGAAATCCCGCTCCTCCAAGACCCGTGTAGTCTATGATTCCAAATTTATCTAAGCGTAGCATTGCGAGGAGCCAATTGAAGGAAAATACCTGAGTACCAATAGCGCGATGACGAACGCCCAGTGCAGTACGCTAACTTGCGGTAACACCCACAGATCAGCAGAATCGCCCGACCCTCAGGTCCCCTAGTGTTCAGGTAAAAGGTTGCCGAGGCTCTCTACCGTAGCTCTACGGCGTGAGAGCACCCGTTCCGGTTTGATAAAGGGTGAGTTACTAAGAAATGATGAAAGCCCACGGGGTATTACTCGAAATTTGACGGAGGCTCCGTCGATTGTCTTGCAAATCCCAGTTATTGACTTTGATTGCAACTGACTCCAGGTCCGAAAATTCAAAACTACTCGCGACGTCCTACCCCTCTTGTTTGAGTCTTTCAGGCTATTCTTCCTTGCCATACACAACTTCAAAATGCCACCCACCAGGCAAGTTCCTTGTTTCTCTTAGAAAAAACCCTGTAGATAAAAAAATTTATTGACAAACTTTAAAAATAAAACAAGCAATATATACACATAAAACAGCGTATATTATCGCAGAGTAACACAGGCGCAATAAGGGAAAACAATGCCAGCGCTGGTATAAACTGGTCAGTCGCCGAAAAGAGCCAAAACAGCATAAATCTCGCGCTACTCGGCGAAAAATTTGAATTTCCCTTTGGGACCACAAATTTTTATATTATTCTTTAATTTTAGATGATCGGACAATAGGCGACCAGGTCTTAGTTCTTAATGAAAATTAAAGTTTTCAATTGTAGGCGGCACGGTAGAGGCGTTTTATGCGAATATGACAATTTTGGGTGTCTCAGGTTAGTTATTTAAAAGCTTTGCTGATCAGCGGGCGTCGGTGACCCCCGTTTTCGCTTAGATAATACAGCTACCCGTGGGTGTATGGAGCCCCCAAAATCGGGTGAATTTGAATAACTTGGTTGTCTATGGAGGATTTAGAAAAGAACCGGTTAGTCGATTAGTAAAGAACCCCTAATTACGTCCCGTTGGAGCAAGGCAGCTCCAAAGAGTACGACTGATGCCTCTTTGTAGTAGCCTGCCAAGTAAAATTTCTGTCATAGTTCAAACCTAGTTTGATAAATTAAAATCACTCCTACGTTTTGCACAGATTTCTCCAATTACACAAAAGCTATACTCCAGAAGAAGTAGCCTCTGGCTACGTATCAAATTATAGCACTATTAGTAAACGATGATAACCTAGATATGGATGAGCACGTGGAACAGTATCTCGACTTATGTCGCAACAAAACTAACACTAGACTCGTACCAAAACAACTTCCCTAAGGTAGTACAACAACCAAGGCAAGTAGATTCACTGTATATTACCAAGCTAAATTCCCTACTGCATAAGATCGGAACTCGTCCACTCAAAGGTTTACAAACTGAGTACAATTATTAAGGTAATCTACATGGCTTGTATTATTCTTCCGCACTTAAGTTACATTGGCCACGCTCGCAATCATAAGGCGTAATGCAACATTTATTTACTACATACACTTATTACTTATACAGACAAACATTCGATGCACACAGTTTTAGCTGCTCGGAATAGAAAAAACAACCATGTTTAAATTTTATACATGAAAATTATAAGTCAAAAATTCCGAATGATGTCCCACTGGACAGTGTTATGCAGAGTTTGCGTTAAAGGACGGAATAGGGAAGTTTTTCACCCAATGGTATAGACCGCACCACCCGCAGTGATATACGGTGTATACTGCCACTATATAATAATGGTGTATGAGATACCATCATGTTAACTATATGTAGTGTCTAATGCGGCGTTCACGTTATAATGTCCCCAACGTTTGGAACCTATGTACCCCACACAGTGTCAGACACACTGTTGACAACAGGGTGTCTTAGACACCCCCATGTTTTTAATAAATTTTTTCAACGGTAGCTAGTTACGCGTATTAGCACTTGCCGACAGTATCACCGTATCGTCTGGCAGTTTTATTGACACTGTTCGGAATTATTTGAGCAATGTTCATATGGGCTAGATACAGATATCGAGAATTTAGGAAAAACACCACAGGACAGTTGACTAATAAACCGCATTCGCTACAGACGGTGTCCGTTATAGATAATTCGAGCCAAATTGGTAGCTAAGGGTGTGTACGACACTGTCTAGAAAAAATTTAGTAGCTAAGGGTGTGTCGTACACCATCGGCATTTGATTTACAGTATGGGTGTCACCCTCACTGTCTATACGGTAGGGTCGCGACTACAGGGGGTCAAAAGTTCCAAACAGCGGGGACATTATAACGTGAACGCCGCATAAATCTACATATATATTATTTAATGTCCGTTAATTACAGTACTATGTTGCTATCTTAACATATATACCATCAAATACCATGGCGTCCAAAAAACCATATACACAATAGAACTTCCACATGTGGGTCCTGTATATTAACGCAAACGCTGCTTTAGCATTCTTTTACGATCCAAAACAAGTCATAAACTTTTGTTTCCATCGTGGCTAGCATAAACCATTAAACCCCATATGAGACCTATTAGCCAGATTATTAAAAAGGTTACTATTCCTTCAGTTCGTACTGATCCGAAAATCTAGTAGCGTTGAAGTATGGATGGAGGGACTAACAGGCATGTGTGCATGTCGGTATATATATGCATGTATTTATGCATCATTCACAGAGAAGTGCGTGCACGAATTGCACACCGTAAGCTATTGCAGTGACCATGTTGCAAGAAACCCATATTGTCATCGTATTATATCATTGCAAACATAGGACAATCAAAAGCACAATTTAAAATATTGCTGCTACAATAATATTGGTTTGTGTTGCACAACCGTAGAACGGTTGAGTTATTGCTACATCAAATGCAGCTAGTTGTTATTGTAGCAACAAGATAATGCTCGTTGAGTTTGATAATGGTGCCCTTCCAGTCTGATATTGGTTGCCCTCCTTCAGTTTGGTATTGGTTCTCCCTCCAGTTTGATATTGGGCTTACTAGCGTGATATTGTTGCCCCCCTCGAGTTTGATATTAGCGCGCCCTCCTGTTTTGATATTGGCCCACTTCCAGTTTGATAGTGATGCCCCCAGGTTGGTATTGGTGCCCCTCCAGTTTAATTTTGGTGCCCCCATCAAGTTAATTGGTGCCTGCTCCAGTTTGATATTGTCCTCCTGCAGTTTCATATGGGTGCCCCCTCCAGTTTTGTATTGGTGCCCCTCCAGTTTTATATTAGTGCCCCCTCCAGTTTGATATTCGTGCCAACTCCAATTCGATATTGGTGATTCCCCTGGCCTGCTTCTCTTGCAACCGGCTGATCCCCCTGCGTGAGGGCGATGGCGAAGTTTTTCTCTAGGAATCTTAGTTGTTCCTATTGTTCTGAAAAAATATTACCCCAGATTCTAGTTTCTCAACAAATGTCTCAAAAATCAAAATTTCTTAATAACTAAGACAAACTGTTATAATCGTAAGAACTTTAGCAATAAGCACAGTCACCTACTAAAGAACACAATCGGAAGAAATTGGGATATATCTCTAATACTAGATTACCAATATCAAACTGTAGGGGCACCAATGTCAAACTGGAAGGGTGCCAATGTCGAACTTTTTTGGGGCACCATTATCAAACTGGAGATGAGCACCAATATCAAACTGGATGGGGGCACCAATATCAAACTGGGGAGGTGCCAATATCGAACCTTTTTGGGGCACCATTGTCAAACTAAAGGGGCACCAATATCAGACTGGATGGGGCAGCATTATCAAACTCAGCGAGTATTATATTGTTGCTACAATACCAACTAGCTGCTTTTGACGCAGCAATAACTCGAATGTTATACGGTTGTGCAACACAAGCCAATATTATTGTAGCCGCAATATTTTTGCTTCTGCTATTGAGGGTGCAATAAAAGCCAATGTTATTGTAGTAGCAATATTTTTGCTTATGCTATTGATTGCACTATGCTTGCAATAACATAATACGATGACAATATTGGTTTCTTACAACGTAGTCGCTGCAATAGCTTACGGTGTGCAATTCGTGCACGCACGTTTCTGTGAATGATGCATTAGTACTGTCGCGCGATTGAATGGAACCGTGATGAAAGACTACTATGCCTTTACATCTACAATAAATACTTATGATTGTGACGCTGCCCATGAAGCTTCAGGGAATGAAAACATATAATATATATACTATAAGGTTACTAAGTTGTGCATGTCGCTTTTCCGAAGCATTTACATTGCCGTGCCATAGTGTTGCCATACCAGTAGAATTACACTCCCGGATTATGCCGCGTTATTGTGACTTAGCTCCAAGACTTTGCGCTAGCGGTTCCAATACTCTGCCAGACAAACGTACCATCATCAAGGAACCCACATTGAATTGGAACTGAATATTAGTGAATGAAAAATTTGAACACTTTGGTATACCTACAAAGTCTCTTAAAATGGTACGTTTGTTTTCCTTTATCCGCCAGGAGGAAATTGTACAATTTTGTATAGGTATACAGGACAATTCTATACCAACCATTCGGCACAGCTCGACGAGTTGGTATAGAAAATCAAGTCTGATACAATTTTTACGGGTTTTCGATGGCCCAAATTTTGTACCCAAAATTCTTTAAAAACTATCTCGATAAATGTATAAGTTATGTAACCATTCGCAACGCATTGACGAGCTGACTCTAATCACTGCAGTCGTGTCATAGCGTCACCGTTTAAGAAGCTATTGCACATTTATGTTAACTCCTATGCCGCTAACCCATGAACAGATTGCGCTAATTTTATCATCATACAACATTGGAGGGCGAGAGAGGGAGCGGACCCCTCGGGATCCATCCACCATGAAATCCATGATCCAGAAATGCTTAGTTTACTGGACCCGTAGAGCCGCGTTTATCACGTTCTTGTTCGACTCGTCTCTTCGTGAACAGTATTCGGCTCGGTTCGGGTCTTCCGATAACAAACTAGAATCAACTCGCAAGCTCCCAGCAATAAAAGTTGGCGAATCCCTAAAATTTCGAGCGAGCATATGTATACTGTCAAACGAAATAGTTTCTTTTAGAGCTTTTAGGAACCGAGCCGTTGCATTATCCACTGTTCTTGCTTTTGCAGACTATTGTGCTACATCACCTGTTATAATAAAATGTTTGCTGTTTTAGAAAAGAGCTTTTAAGAGCCGAACCCATATGTTCTCGATCGAATCCAGATTTTTCCGAAACACTAGACTCCTCTCTCAAACATATCCTGGGCTGTGGGTCGGCTGTTCAGACATTATGTGGCTGGGGCCGGCTCTAATAATTTTACCGTAGATTCAAACTTAACCAAACGGAATTCTAAGCTAAATATTACGGCTAATATTACTTATGTAACAAAGTGAAAACCCCAAGTAAAACATTTCAGCCGCCCAGGACGTCAGAACTAATTTTCAAATTTTGGGTCGAGGAACCACAGGGGTGCCATAGCTCAAACCCCATGAACAAGAGCCTTATTTGAAAAACAAAAAAGAGGCATCGGCATTTATCATTTTACTATGAAATAAAACCAAGCAGAGAAAAAATTCGAAAGTTAAAGTAAAATTACCTTGCTTCCGTGGGGGGTACAGAAATTAAATTGGATCGAGGAACCATTCTGGCCTGTGAACAGCCCGCTGAAAAGTAGAGGGACTTCGGGAGGCCCCATGTTCATTCTCGGGGAAAAATTAAAGTGGGGGGGGGGTAAATTTTGCTTAAAATACTAAATATTTCTATATATTCATGGGTTTCTACTACCGTGACTGCATTTTCAAGCTAAAACGATACTTTAGCATTATAAATAGTGGTAATTAATGTTTAATGAATAATTTGCAAACAAAAAACATAAATTTTCAGACGTAAAAATGTCTGGAATTAGTTGAACATGGGGGTTTCGGCCGAGTGGGGGGGGGGGTGGACATGGGGAAAATCTCACAAACATGGGGGATTTGGAAGGTGGGGTTTAACCCCCACCACTCCCCCACAGATGACAGGCCACCCATTGGGGCGCCATACCTCAAACCCCATAAATTTGGAACCGGAGCCTCAATCGAAAAACAAAAAAAGAGGCGCCGGCATTAATCATTTTGCTATGAAATAAAACCATCCAGAGAAAAAAATTCGAAATTTAAAATAAAAAATAACCTTGCTTCTGTGAAGCAACTAAAATGAGGTAAAAAAACCCAAATTTTGACCCATGACCCATGGTTGTTCACAGTAAATCGACTATGCCAGTTCGAATGAGCCCAAGATCATGAAAATCGGGTAAGTCGCTCTCGAGTTATGGCCGATCACACACACATATAGACGGGATTTAAAAGATTTCATCCCTGCAACACACAATCTCCATTACGTTGCACTACGTTCTGACTAAAAACCTTAATCAAATTTTTAAATACATATTTTATAATGAATCGAGTTGTCTGTTGCTGTTGAATGAGGCTTCTGCTAATCTGATTGAAACAACATCACAAGCTGTACGCGCATATGGAAGTATGCATGAGCCTCAAGACAAGATCTGAAGATGGGAGTAAATTTCGTGCAACTTCAAACCTTGCAAAAAACCATTCCTTAAAAGAAACTTAAAAAACATCTCATGCAATACGAAAACACTTTGACGCACTATGACGAAAAATTGACGATTATATATATGTATAATTTATATAAGCACAGCGGAAATAAAACCAAATCGGAAGTTGGAACAACTGCTTATTTTTTTGCGAACTGTTCATAAATAATTCGGCAAGCTTGCTTTGATTTCTGGCCGTAATTGCATTATAATAAAGATATACAGAAAAACAAATCACGGGCGGACAAGAAAATTTCGAAGCAACAAGTTGCCAACTATGTCGTTGTATTATCAATATAAACAAGATTGACTTCTGAAATCAGGTGGATTTGGCGCTAAGTTACCCACGCTAAACATTGACCATTATATGATCTCGGTCAATTCAATCACTGACTGATATTATTATAATATCAGTTTGAACCCAACGGTTCAAATAGACGATTATTACACTATATAGCGTCAGTATAGACTAATAGTAGATCAATACATCCAGATCTAACATAGTTCATATACATCTGGGAGTGAATATTACAATGCAGTATTGTACAATGTCATATCAAAACAATCGGTATAACTATTGTAAACAGATCCTATTTCGGCGTACGGCGAACGCTTCGAGGTGTTGAAACCCATACTGTGCAAATGATTATTTGCAATATATTTTGAGGTCTGTGAAGAAAATCTACTGACGAACGTGATAAATATATTTTAGCCTACTATATAACTAACATAATGTATCGAAAGTGTGCGGAACTATATATATAATTCCAATCAAATCTTTTTTGCACAGTAGCTGGATTACATCTCGAGTAAAACTATAAAGTTCTTCTATAACATTAAGACTTGTATACTCTTGCCAGCTATTCATGTCTATGATTAAATTTAAAACCTGAAGTTTCAAAATTTCAGTCGACACGAGTGTAATGTGCCAAAAAGCCATTATCTCGCAGTGCTGAACAATATATTTTTGATACATCTCTCATGTTAATGTTGCATTATGAAGAATATACAGGCTCACAGAAAATAATTGTCCCATACAAAAATTACAAACCAACACAAAATTTTTCAACCGTGGAATTCGGATGTTCAAACCAAGTCTAAGCAACAGCAATAGTTATTGTGCGCTAATGAGAGATTAGTCAGCAACCACGACACGGCAGTAGCGAAAACGACTCGACTATTATTTAACCAACTTAAATGAAATTTAAAATCGACATCAGTTGACGATTGGCATTGAACTTTAACCCGATTTTAAATATATTATGTGGAACCGATCAACCTGCAACAAACTATATTACAATAATAAATTGCACAAAATCAATCACACGAACAGCGTGGGATATCATGTAATTCGATGGAGCAACGGGAAACGTGGTTGAGCGAAATTTTTATACATTAAATCTAAAAAACGTTTATACAAGTTAGTAAATTGTTTACTGCAGTCAACAAATTCCATTACAAGATGGTACTTTCATTTGAAACTTCAGAAAACAAATTTTCGACGTAAACCTATCATAACGTTAATCAAATGCAGCATCTTACATATTCATAGGTTATCAGGGGTAATGTGTCTCAGAGTAGTAATATATATATCAGTCTGGGACTGCACAAAATGTCGGCTTAGTGGCTACAGCTGAGATGCGTAAAGCGTATTGTGGTTTTGAATCCCACACTACAATACTTCTAAAGCATTTGAGCTCTGACGACAAACTACAGGGCAATATTACTGCACAACTGTTTATGACAGCCCTCAAGTTTGGCGCATATGTGTATTCTCAACCATGAAAAGCCATCATGAATTCACTACTACTGATGTAATCATTGGTACAACCGCGAGGAAATAACCAACGCTGTAAATTTACACTGTTCAAAGCGCTTAACTAGTTAACAGCAATAATTTCTAAAAGCCTGTTGGGACAAAACGACCAACAATGTCAGCCGTTGACGAATTCATCCACGTTGCTGCGCAAAAGTTGTATGTAATATAACCAGCGTTTCGAACTCAGAGAATTAAATTAAATTAATAGTAATAAGATATTAAATGCTAAGCGCCTAGGTCGGCGAATTACCAACTACCGTAAACATTGTTGTATCTTGGTGATATCTGAAAAAAGGAGAAACAGAAAAAACAACAAGCAAAACCAGAAACAGAATCTTCATGCCTAGCTATGTAATAAAGCCCTTAGTCGCCACAAGATTATAATGAAGAAATTAGCAGAAAATCATTGGGATCGTCGGCCTCGCGAACTTCAGCTTGGACATAGCAGAAAGTAGCAAATGGCACATCTAGGTGACCATATCTTTGCTGCAATATAGCATAATGTGTTATGTTTCTTTTCTATAGGGATGTGGATTTGGTACAAAAACCGCGTATTTTTCGCGAATTTAGCGCACTAAAGGCCAAATGGTAGTTGGGAATAAGTAGCTGGAAAAATTTATCAACAAGCTGAGGAAGCTAAATTATTGTGCCATGTAGCCGCAAAATCCAAAATTAACTCTACTTTTCTCATGCATTTTGTTTGTAAAAAACACCACTTTTGTAATGAATTTAGTGAAATAATTACCTGAAAACGCTGTAAAGGTAAAGTTTAAAAGGCCATTGAACGGATGATGTAAAAAAATTTAAGTAATTGCATATTTAACAACACCTTGTACTTGTGTAAAACGGTGCTGTAAAACAAATCCCTTACTGTGAAACCAATTAGTAATAGTTAAAAAGTACATTATATACTCGAATACTTAAAATTACTTTAGCAAATACTAAAATACTTTTTGAAAATAATTTTTACAATAATTTATTTCATACCAGCTTGGGTGTACCGTAATGACCAATCACAAAATCATGGGAATGATTCATAATAGTCTGTTTTATTTTCGTCAGTACAAAAAGTGTCTTAACTGTTTTGAGATGAATTGTCACAGTTAATGCGATACTATGCATCATTATAATGGTATAGATTTTTTAAAATAATTAAAAAATATTGGCTTAACGAAATATTAATCTGTATTTCGATGGTTGAATTATCTATAAGCAGGAGTTGAACATCGTGCATTATGTACAGCCTTCGGTAACGACAACCGTTCTTCGTTCGGTAGTTTTGATGTCGGCTCCATGATGTTTTAATAATGAGCTATGAACTGACTTCGACTGCAGCTATATAGCAGCTTGAGGGAATCAAATTAGAAAAATGAAAATTATAAAACGAATTTGCTTTTAACTGCTTGGCAATTACTGTCCCAATCAATCTATGAAGCTACTAAGCTTCGCCCGAAAGCCGACGGTAATTTTGGTGATGAAACAAATAACTTTTGAATATAAGCCGCTGCTTTAAAGTGGAATTCAATTCTCTGTTTAATTACAAAATTAACAACTGCTTTACCAAGCCATAAATAGCGTCTTTTGTGAAGGATAATTATAGTTTTGGATTTTTCAGCATAGCAATATAAAAATCCCATCGAAATTTCAATTGCTCCGTCCCGCTATGTTCCGCCTTATATGCATAATAAGTAACAAAAATTGTTAAATGTTAAAAAATGTGCAAGACACGTAAGACAAACGAAAATTTTATATTGTACATTAAGCCATAATTTTGTATAATTTTGCTCTAGTAAGTGGAGCGACTTTCGCTCGCCAAAGTACAAAGTTTTAATTCAAATTCGACACCCGCTCTCGCGCTGATGCGTATACGATCACCGCAAATATGCTTTCCAAAAATAATTTAGCTTCATCGTAAATCGATCTTGTCCAAATATTATTAGTTTTGATACAAAGCGAATAGCGCTTAATCGCCGAATTAAACAACGGTATTTATTTTTAGAGAATAATACCCTATACTAAAATAAATCATAAAAATTTTGATAAGTATTAACACAGCGAAATGTTCTCATTAGAACAAAATGCCGCGTCAAACTTACACAGTGTATTCACATTATTTCGGAAAATCATCTTGCTCGAATCCTACGGGCAGTATAAACCATGGAAAACACGCGAATTAATGCATTGCTTTTCAAATTACAACAATTTAAAGAATTTATAAAACAGTGTGCGTACTAATAACGTGATGTCATGCTTGATTTTGAGTTTACTTTCGTTTTATATGACAGGATATGGGAAGATATCCGACAATGAATATAAGTGTTCTGTAGTTCGTTAAGAACGCTTGCATTACTGAGCAAAGAAAACATTGATCATGCACCTGTTGCAAATCACATAACATGTTATTTGCAAGCAGGGGTTTTTTGGTCAAAAACATGTTCTTTTGAAAACAATTTCTTACAAATGAACGCCAAATTTTAAAAATCACCATATATATGAACAGGAACATTTAACCCCGCCAAAACCATCGTTCGAAACGGAGTTTTGTTTGCAATGCTTAAGACTATATGATTCGTAATGTTCATAACCTATTATTCATATGCATATAAAGCAGTACACCAGACACTAAAGTTATGTATGTATATATAGCTTAAGTAATACACCTACATATACCTATGTAATATATGCTAGTTTGGTTACGTATAAGGCCATATCTAAGCGGTCATAACTAGGTGTAAAATAGAACAGCCATTCTTAAAAATGAACACTCACGGTTATAAATGACCAAATTTTTGAACCGTACAATTTTTGAAAAGAGCCCTGTTTGTAAGGGTCACGACGCTTTCAGATTTAAAAAGAAAAAGAGTCTAATAACAAGATACCATTCGATGTTCAGTCGATAGATTTGTGAACAGATACAAGCCCTTCTTTTAAAAAGGTTACAGCTTTTGAGCGATGGTTCCTGGATAATTCTCTCTGAAATAATTTTCTACTAATATTCCATCACGAGAAATTTTAGTGACAAATACATAATACCATATGACAACTTCGTATATGTAGAAGAAGTTAACACAAAAGCGGTCTGCATGAATAAAAAAACGACTAAAATACACACACATGCACCTACTAATGCTTCCTTTGAGGCCAACATTTAGGACAAATTCTGTTGTTATAAATAGCCTCCACAACGCCTCCCACGAGATGGATAGAACGGACGACATGTAATATTTTGTACCAACCCTTTGCACATAACTCCACGTGAATAATAAACAAACGTAGTTCGCCATCCTACTGATTAACTTATTCGATTCCACGACTCATAAAACATTCCATAAAGTACACACCAGAAATGGCCGGTGTTCTCATGATGATCGCTTGCTGTTTCACACGTTATAGCACTGCCTGCTCAATGTCCTCCCGCTTGTCATATATGCATACACTCTGCCAAACACTGAAATTCCTTTAATCTATAGTGAAAACCGTACTGTTGTCTGTAACCAAAGAAAAACACCAAAACGTTACCGAAAATGTTCATCCCGATCCGGACCTGCTCCGACTTCTACTTCTTCGATGATTGCTGCCAGTTCGACTGTTCGACGACCGGCTCGATTTGCTGCTACTACTGCTGCTGCCACTACTACTTCGGCTACTTCCGCTTTCGCTACTTGAGTCACGAAGTCGTTGGGATTGTTGATTTTTGTGTTTTGCTGATGATGCCCGACGCTGCCTGTCGTTTGGGTGTCCTATGTCAAGTGAAGACGATCGTGATAGTTCGTTGCACTCAGACCGGACTTCGGAAAACAAATAAAATAGTTAATACATAAAAAAGCATATTACAGGTGATGCAGCGTTCACAGAAAGTTTTGTGCCCACACTGCACATAGGGGCAATTGTTTTGAAAAAAACTGCTACAAAAACTACATCACTTTTACAAAACTACTACGGAAACTGTGTCCCTCTTAGAAAAAATGTTACACAAACTGGCTATTTAAGAAAATCTGCTAATTAAAATCCGTCGCTTTTGTAAAAATGACACAGCTTGTGTAACAACTTTTGAAAATATTGCTACATTATAACCATTTTCTTAGAATCATGGAATTTTGTGTAACAATAAAAATTCTTGCTGCCGACTACGTAGAACTTCAAAACTGCCATAGAAAGTTAATTAAAACCGACCGGGCGTAGTTTCTTCAAAAGGATCATAATTCCAGGCAATGTCCATAGCCGTAGGGTGGTTCAGTTTACCCACGGTTCTTTACTTGTACTTTTAGAAACAGACCTGACTCTAGATTCCAGTAAAATCGGGTGAACTAAGTACAAACATATCTTTATAAATAATTGTAACTTGTCTCTTGACCTTTACCAGTCCAAGATACCAACAATTACTACGGCTATTTACAGTTTTATTATAGCCTGCTCTGTCGCTTAGATTCACAATGGTTGATGCAATTTTGGTTACACTACTTGCATTACTGTATTAATTTGCTACCAATATTCTTCCAAAGTCGACATAACGTAGAAATTTTTGAAAATGGTCAAACACATTGCGTCCCCCATTAGGTTTAATACCTCTTGCTGCTGCCATCGAAACGAAAAACGGTGACATTGTCAATATCCACAACTTTCTTGTTATGCACTTTTTATAGGACCCGTTTCGAGCTGTGATCAAAGTTTAAAAAGGATAATTTATTTTAAAAATGTTGATAAAATATGAGCTTTGCTTATTATGGTAAACATGTGACTCAGTTATTTAGTCCGTTTTATGAATTGTAATTTTTCTGAAAAGTTGCGATTTGTAAATCTCATAACTTCACTTTTTTCAGAAATTGGAGTAAGAAATAAAAGGTCCTATGGATTTTGGAATGAAAATGGTCGCAGTACTAAACACTGAGAGTGTACTATTATTACTGTGGGACTTCAAAGAGACTCAAAAAGTTGAATTTATAACCTAGCGAAAGTAGCAAAAAGCACAGTTTGGCCGCATTAGCTTCGTTTGCCGTTCCCCTAACTAGGCGAGTAATTACTGTCAATTAAGATGCCAAAAAGACGTAAGAATAAAGTTATAAGAATATTCTTATGATAACTTGGCCACAGTTATTAAACTGTTTTTAATGAATTTAAAGAAAATCAACAAATATTTATCACTTATGCTCAGGCACCTGTTACATTATCAGTCTATGCTACACTATCAACAATCCCATACTTACTATATTGTTCATTATTACAGAAATCCGAGAGACACCAATAAATAAACATGCCGGGTTCCAGGAGTTTTAGGCTGGTTATATAAAATATAAGCTTGTTACAAGTGAATACACATAATTACAACTGGAGATGAAACCACAATTGTTGGTTTCACATCGTTTGCGAGATACTAGTTGTATTATACTGAGACATCAAACTTCTGTTGCATTATTTGTGAAAAACGTTACATGAGCAGTGGCGTTATTTTTCAATCTACACAAAATTTCCTTTTGCAGATTTCAAGATAATGGCTACAACATAATATGTTATATGCATAACATAATATGTAGCAATATTTTCTTAAGTTGCTACACAAACTATATCATTTTTACTAAAGCGCTCAATTTATTTACCAGTTTTTCTTAAAGTTTGTGTAGCAGGTCTTCTAAAAGTGAAAGTTTTTGTTGCATTTTTTTCATAAATGTTGTCACAATGTGCAGAGAATTGACATAAAATTTGGTGAGACGTTACATGCCAATAATATCGTTTTGTGCTATAACAACATTCAACAAAAATCGCCTACTGTTTGTGTTATAAATTATCAAAGCGAAAAAGTGTCAAACTCTTCAGGGAAAAATCAACAACTCTTAGTACTAGCTAATTTATGAGCGATGTTCGTTCGATGTTTGCTCGACGCTCTTTCGAGACATTGCATGTTACGCAAAAAAGCGCTTAAAATTAGTAGAGCTTTTTAAATCTGTTCGACAAAACTTTTCGAGTACCGATCCACAGTTTTTTTAAGAATAGGTAAATTTTGATCGATATTCGTTAACTCTAAACTCGATGGTTGGGCCCCGAGTATAATCTATTTAGCAAGAATACATATATATTGTACTAAAAGTCAACGAAAGCAAGGTCGACAAAACATCTGGGAAAATGAGCAGAATATGGAGCGAGTAAATTTAGCTCATAATACAAACTTCATGCTTGACAAGAAATCAGAAATAGCTCAAAACCTGTAACCGTTTTGTAAACTTACTGTGAAAACTCCCGTTTGCTTTAACGTCCAGTTTACACTCTGGATTTTGAGATGAGTCGGTTGCTCCCGGTGCTGCAACGCCCCTGAAACACGTAGCTGTAATGGGCGCAAATACCAGAAAAAAATAAAGAGCGAATACCGAAAAATACCGAAACCTTTACATACTTACAGAGTGACCGCGGCATAAGCAGCGGAAATTACCATGTTTTGCCACGACACTTTCACCATTTTATAAGGATACATATCATATTCAGGGAAACATACAAGGATATTTATTAGACGTTAATTTGCATTATTAATACCGTGTAATCAGGGAGTAACTGGAATTCCGGTTCCGGATCCTACAGAAAAACATAACAAACGTATGTGTAGTATAGGGAGGCAACTGAGGCCAGAGCGAAAGTGTTTGTTCTACGCTCTATGCGTTGTAAGCACACTCAATTTGACACTGTATACGCAAGTGTGCCTAGTGGAAGGCATTTTTGTTCTGGATGTCCAAAAACCGACATATTGATCAATAAATAAACAATATTTGTCCTTATTTCGGTTATTCCCTGTGTGTAATTTAATATCCAGAACCTATCTCACCGACTCCACAGGCGTTTGGGGATTCGTAAGCAAGCGTCACCAAATTAACTTTAGAGCGGTCGGACCATAGCTAACACGAGTATTCTCGATATTGTGTATAACTGGCGTGACCCCGTACTGAATTCGCAGAGGTAAACACACAAATCTTAAATTAACATGAATTATTCGAAAATTCATTAAATATCCGCTATTTGATACTGAAACAGGGTGCATACTGCAAGGAAATGAATAATAAATAAATATGTGTATTTATTTATATTTACATTATACAAGCTATAATATAATATTTATATTTATTTTACCTTATATAAGCTAAAAAGGTTGCACACGCTACAGAAATACATATATAATAAATGCATAAGAAGTTGTTTTAATGGTGCAATGGTGCAGTCATTACTGTTGTAAGCCCATTGTCTGGGGTGTGTACTACATGAGAATGCAGATTTTTCGATATAGTGAGGCACATTTGCTCGCATTGTTTGCTGTGAGGCTTGCTATGTGATTTTGCGGGTTTTTTATTTGTGTGTTTGTTTGTGTTTTGTCGTCGATCGTGTTCAGTCAGAACATCGTCTCGGCTCTACAATTGACAACTCACTGCAAAGCTCAGATGTGGCTTTTATTTTTTTGTGTATCGCCAGCACGATATGTTTCAGAATTGTCGTGTAATAGGTGGATTTGATATTTGTGCAATGTTTGCTGAAGTTAAAAGTTATAAGATCGTTTTAAAACCACATACCATCGAGGCAGCACTTTAAAATTTTGTTAGGTGGGTGATCTTCCTAGAATTCATAGGTCTTGGGAAATCTAGATCTGGGGAAGGCTCTCGGGTATATAACCGAGTTGCACCGCTCAGTCGGTGAGTTAATCTCCGAAGAAACCGCAGCTGGTAAGTAGCTCTTCGATTGATTTACACTAGCAATAATCTGTTGTGTGAGGAAGGACGAATCATTCCCTTCCTATATTACAAGGTAGATTTTGTTGGGAGGACGCTTATTCCTTTCATTGATTTGTGAGAATTTTAACTGTGGTTGCCCTGCAGTACTATTAGACCTCACGGTCGCTCTCAAAGTTTCAATTGTTGTTTTATTTTCGACCATAGTAATAACCTTGGGGCAATAAGAGAGGTTTTAGTGAGTGTGTGTCCTAGTTTTCTGTGTTTAAGATAGAATTAGTTAACTTAGCCGTGACTGATTTTGCTCAGAGAGTCCTGTGTCCTTGATATTTCTTGGAGGTTCATACTAAGCTTGTGTGGTGAGCTGAGTCCTAGGTCCTGAGTGCTACATTATACATCGTACGGGTTCTTGTTGAAACTTATTAGGACTAGCTTTGCTACAATACATCAAAATATATATTTTCATTTAGTAGCCTACCGCTGAAAGCACAGTGATCTAAAAATGGTGATTTATAACATTAATCATTTTTGTTTACAAGATTTTTTATAATAATATATTATAAAATTGTAACTTTCATAATTTACTTCAGAATAGTAAATTTCACTTTAGGCCGTCACCCTACAACTGCGCCGCTCAGACTCCCAGGACGATTCAGTGGCCAAGACGTCTAGCGAAAACATATGACACGTTTTGCTCAATTAGCAGAACCGTTGGTATGATAATGAAGAATACAGGAAAAAATTGTTTCGTTTGAGAAGCAACAACAAGCCGTGGCTTGCGCTTCACCTTACCCCATACCCGAAGATTATACAAACTGCATAATCACTGGTGATTTTAGAATTTATAAATATGTGCATTTCTGTAGTCCATGGTCAAACGTATATAAATTTATTCACATGCATTTAGAATATTTTCGAATTCTTGAACCGATAATTTAACACGATATACGGATCAAAATAAGGCAAAAACATACATAACCGAAATAAGTTGATACGATATATTTCCATAGGTTTTAATGAATTGGGATATGTATGACAAGACAGGCAGTAAATTACAGGACGCCCCTTCAAAATTGACTAATTCTGCTCAGTTTATGTTAAATTCCCGGATTTTTTCGGACACCGGCACCATGTACATAAGTGTTCTATCACAATCATTCTACATGAAAACTTGTAGACCGTCATAGCCGTTTAAGTACCATCAAATTAAGAAAGTACCAAAATATTTGGTGCTAAAATCCAGCAATGTTAGACCATGCTTCGTCTCACAGGATTAATAATATACCCAATGTAGATTAAAGCAACGAAACTAACGTGTTTATCTGATTAAACAATACTAGTCGTCTACCGTTCACCCATCCATCATAAGCAAGAAGCCAACTTAGAAAATTTCACATTTTAAACCTTGGTTCATACCTCGAAAATAGCTGCTCTTACAAATTAGAAAAATGTCATAGAACTCCTTGAGAGGACTCTGCATGGTGGCCTTGATCGGACTTGCTGGGAAGAGTTATAAATTAAAATGTAAAAGGCCGCGGTACTGTCAAATTCATAGTTTCCAGTTAGAATTTAAACTGGGTTTTATTAAATTTTGCGAATGTAAAGCCATATGAACAAATTCAATTATATTACGTGAACAAATAAAAAGTTCCGAGAATCAATCAACCCAACGATGAGGTGTGCGTGACACAGACAGACAAAGAGAAGTCTTACCCAGCTGAATTAAATATGAGAGAACACCGTCAGTACCGTTGAATTTATCATTTTCATTACATGCAAAAATTTATGAAGAACGAAATAATTTCTACACAATTTTATTCGTTTCCTAAGAAAATTTCTATCGCACTATCACGATACCAAAACATTTCTCTTTCAATCTTAGACTACATGCCACCATTAGCTCGACTGTGCATAAATATGTAATAAGCTTTCTCTGATTGAAGCAAAATACAGGACTTGAGTTAGTGTGTAGAGACAAATTATGCGCAACGGTAAACATATCGCTGTAATGTCGCTTTAACAACTTTAATTATTTAGGAAGAATTCCATCAGCAGATAAAATGGACTTAAAGCGTCAAAATAATCGGAAGATGAAGAATTATAACTTTAATTAAATGTGTGCTGTGGAGTGACTGTGCTAACGAGTGACATTCTGGCAAATCTTATTTTATAATAAGATTTAGCATATAAGAAATTATCACAAACAAAATAGCATAGTACTTAATAGTTACATTAAATAAACTGAAGTAATACTATTTTCCAAAGTAAAGTTTAAAGTTTTTTCAAGTATAAAGCATGCAATTTCCATTCTCTTCGTTGTCTTCGATTTGCAACAGAATTAACATTTCTATATAGATACCCATTTCCAAAATCAGCAAACAAACAAACTACATAAAATGTACATAACCAATGCAATTATAGAAACGAATATCTTCATGTCTTAAAAACTATATTAGGAACTTACTGGGGCGTGGCTCCATGGTAGTAATAAACAGGATAACCCACGACGCATGGGGCGCCAGCCGATGTTGGAGGCGCAGGTTCCTAGAACAGCTACATAACAGTATGAATATATATTTATGTAATGTCAAGCTACAGCAGCCAGTTGCTTTGCTGATGATTGTTGTGACTATTGCCATTATCTGGTGGTTTTTGAAGATATAGAATGCTTTAGTTTTACAGACAAGAAATTATATGATTTAAAACAATTTAGTCTGTTTTCTTGGTATTCGAGCACTGGAGCACTGACGCAAATGCCAGTTGGAAAGGTTACATTTTTATTCGTGTATTTAAGAGGGTTTCATGAAATCTGGTAGGCTATTCGTAGTGCAGTAGTAGCTGGTGTTTGTACAATAAAACTTGGATCTGAAATAAGTTACACTAAGTTTAGCTATTCATTTTTAACTTTACGTTTGCTTCGTGTACGCTCGCGACTGCCCCTTCAGACGTGTAGCGTACAATACCTACGAACCTATCAAGTATTCCACTCACACATGAACGCCGACGGCTGATGACATTACCATCTTAAATTACATGTGGGACAGTCGAAAGCGCGTGAGGACGAGGACAAATGCGATTTCATTCATAATGTCCTTTTTTCGCACACTTCACTCTGTAGTTAACTATTAAACTTTTTTATCATCACAGGTCGAACAGGCATTATAATAAAAAATTTAATACAGTCACTCTATGCTTTCTACCACCATGATTTATCGATAAATAAACAGATTCGTGAGATATGAAATAGTTTTACTGCAGTGCATGTATTTCAAAGATATGAAATGATGTTTAATCATTACAAATAGTGGTAATTAATGTTTAAACAACATTTTACATACAAAAAACGTAAATTTTAATATAAAAATTTCTTTGGATTTATTTGAACGTGGGGGGGTTATGGCCGAGTTAGGGGACGTGAGGAAAAATCTCATGAACATGAAGTATTTGAAAAATGGAGGGGAAGGTCCCTTATCCCAAATCTGTGGACAGGCCGGGTGTATAATTACATATCATTACGCTTCAAATAAAAAATTTGAGAAATTTTATCCACCTGGTGAAGAGTTTTTTGTGGTGAGCGTTTCTAGAGTTTGAACAGAAGAGGTGAAGGCCTAACAGACGGAATTTTTTCCAAATTAAACGCTATTTGAGGAAACTGCACTCGCTCCGTTTCAAAAACAATCGTAATCGAAACGCTCAACACAGTCGTTTAAAGGTACAGACAAGAAAAACATGCCTTCATTTGAAAATAAATATTTCTGGAACAGCGTGGGCAAATAATACTTGGGCCCATAGCGGCCCACTAAGAGGTCCCACAAATAGTTGTATTCAGCAAGGTTGCGGATCTGCATGACCTAATTCCGGTATTTGGTCTTGCTTCGATACGATGCCACCATCACGAGATATTGGCTGCGCACCACCATAACACAGACAACGTCGACAGACAAAATATTTTAATCATTTTCCCCCTAGCGCTCTCAGTGAACACCCGGTTCCACTGGCTTCAATTATTTACGTTCGGCAAATTATCTTTGTTGTAAATTCAGATATTTTTATTTTGCAGCTCATTCGAATCCGAAAGTGGTAATCCTAGACAGTAACTTGGGAGCTATGCAGTTCGTCTCTCTTTAGGTATTCTTCAGACAGGGTACACATAACTAAAGGTTCTAACTTACATAAACCGCACCGTCATCTCGTCGAATTCGTTTATTCAGTTGCCCCGCGCTGAAAGATAACAAATATATTCTTAACAATAATAGTGGTACCCTGCGAAACACTGGTACCCGTATTGCAAGAATTGGCAAAGAACCCTGAAAAAACTTTTCTGCCATTCTGACCAGCAAAATGGGCTATATGGGGAATGGGTTTTTAAATAAAATGAACATAATATGTTGCTGAAACACAACAAATATATTCTTAACAATAACATCTTTAATAATATTTAACTCTATTGTGCCGAAAACAATGCCATTGGATGCCAATCTATAGAACAATCATTCGTTCAACTTCGCTTTCGCATAGCCTAAATATTACATCCAAGGCTTTATAAGATATAACACGCTACAACACTCAGGCTTTCACAACGATCCCGCTATTGCTGATTAGAAAGTCCACATGTCAATACTCCTATAAAATCAATTCAGAGTAGAGTTAGACACAGTTTTAATTTATAACAAACCCACCAAACTAATCTCTCCACTGCGAGAGTGAAATTTTTCAGTAATAATTTTGCGTAATCACCTGTATCTGGCTGTGTTTGATGTATATACCACCACAAAACCTCTGGAACCCTTGGACTTGAGATATCAAAACCGTCGTAACAAGTGTGCTTGATAACCTTTGCACACAAAGTAAAAACAAAAACGTACAATAACCTGCCGAAATTTAAAAAAATCGCTACATCAAAAAGGTCCAACGAAAAATATTCAGGATCATAGCGGTCAACGGGGTGATCCCACAAAAAATCGCAGTCACCGATATTGTATATCTCGATCAGTTGAATCTGTATTTCGAAGCGAAGCCTGTGTTGCGACATATGGGCTGCGAAACACTGGTACCCGTATTGCTAGAATTGGCAGAGAACCCTGAAAAAACTTTTCTGCCATTCTGACCAGCAAAATGGGCGATATGGGGAATGGGTTTTTTAAATAAAATGAACATAATATGTTGCTCTGATTCAGTAGTTTTATGAAATAATAAATGCTACCAACTCTAAAATAGCATCAGTCATGGTTATATACAAAGTCTTTTGGGTCCACAGGTGGGTCTGGACCTAAATATTTTTACGTGTACGCGAAAAAATTTTGCTGCACCTACACTTGACCCAGGGCAGTTTCGGCTTCGGAGACATAAAGTCTGCTAATAAATTTTATTACAAAATGCAGGCTTTCAGGTGTTTGTGCTTATATCTGTATATAGTTGCTCGCTGCTGGTTTCACGGATGGCCATCATCGTTTATCCTGGCTTGGGACAGGCAGAGAATAATTTATATATTTGTAATTATGTAATAATGTTAAATTGCGTTTCTTTATTGTGTAAAATTTCGTGAAATTCTCGAGCCAAAAATTGCAAGTCTGGACCCAGCGTTTAAGGTCTGGACCCAAAAGAAATTTGCTGCACCCAGGGTCCATTTTGAAAAAACCCTGAATATTAACTTGCCCTCTACTATAAACTTCTTCAGGGTCAAACCGATTACGTCCTGCGCCCATATGTGATGAACCTCTGTTTGGCTGAGGTACTGTTTGCATTGCGTTACTACCATCAGCTCCTCCATCTCCGCTAGCCATTGGAAGTCCCAGTTCTTCCATTTGAGTATACACCAAATCGTCTTTTACCTACAAAACGTGAACAAAAATCCCGTTTTTATAACTATGAATATAAAAGATTATGTTATACAGTGCAAAACTATAGGACATATCCAGACAACTTGTGCTACTACAATAGTAATTGTGGCACACACTAATTAGGCGACGTTCTTCACACTATTATGCAAACGTTTAACCAGCGAACTTTTAAAATAGTGATCAACGAATATTTTCCTTGATGCTACAGTTACAATCCACAGCAAACTCCTTGTCATTCCAAATATGACGATACAACCCAAAGGCAATATTTAATCGGTGTCCGATGCCCAAGAACAATAACGATTATCGTAAGACGATTCATGTTATAACCTATATGTAACAAGCATGAAATTATCGATTCAAGCTGGCCACCCATTATTAAGGGCATTGTTGTAAAATGTTACATGACACATCTCAACGTTATCAATATATCGTAAATATAGAAGCTTGGTTTGTAACATGTCCATTATATAGCTTGTAAATTATTAGAATTTCTTTAGGCATGCGAGGTGTGATTTTCGTCACAGCGATACCCGATATCAATATAAGCAGCGAAAACATGACGACATGAGTACTTTGAAAGACAAATATTGCGTCTAGTGATGCTTGCGGACAGGACCGATCAGAACAGACTTTAAAATTTGTCGGTCCGAACTGTTGAATTTGAACTGACGAACACAGTAAATTCTCAAAAAATTTTCCAAAATTAAGTTTGCTACTCACAGTTGCTGTGTAATGTGTTACGATAACTTCTCTGTATCTATGACGCCACATAATTCGCATTTGCAACTTCTACTCCCAGGTTGGTAAGTAGAAGACACTCTTGCGGTTAAAAAAATATTTTCACATAAGGTGCCCCCCAGGTATTTTTACATAAGCCAGTTCAGCTTCACTCCCCCTTAGATATTTTTCTGCAAGGCTAAAAATAGGCAAATTTTTCTCTGCGAGGTAAAAATAGACCAGTTACCCCTTATGGAACTAAAAAATTGCCTTGCGCGACTAAAAACACTGTATTTGCAGTCAATGTTTAGGCATTTACTATATAGTGTGCATTACTATTGTAAATTTAGCGTGAATCGGCTATTTATGCAATTTTCGCGTTAATCAGTCCCCTCAGTTCAACTGGGTTTCCCCAGTTCCACAAGGGAAAACCCGAATTCCCGCAGTATGGGGCCCCCAGTTCGGTTCCCTTAGGTTCTTTCGCGGCAGTTTGAGAAATCCAGATCATATAGCTAAATTTGGCTTCTCCAGTCACAGAAAATTTTGACAGACTTATGATTTGGGCCTCAAGTTCGGTATGGGGCCACCAGTTCGGTTCCCTTAGGTTCTTTCGCGGCAGTTTAAGAAATCCAGATCATATAGCTAGATTTGGCTTCTCCAGTCACAGAAAATTTTGACAGACTTATGATTTGGGCCCCAAGTTCAGAAACAGGGAAGCCCTAAATTTTAGGAGAGGTAAGGACGGGGGCAACGTGCTAGGGTAAACGTAAAGTTTTGAAATATAGCATGGGATACCCTGCTTCAAAACTTGGGAAAAGTGGGTAAATATAATAAGAATATATTATACAATGCTGCGCGCCCTGTTTAAAACTCTTAGGCTCAATTTTCTAGCAAGAAGCATTGATGATGGCGACGGGGGCAACCGTTTGTGCCAGAATAAACGAAAAGTTTTGGACAATAGCATGAGATACCTACTTCTTCAATTTGGAAAAGTTAGTAAATATAATAAGCATATATTATACAATGGCTGCGCGCACTGTTTATAATTCTTAGGCTCATTTTTCTATCATAGAGCACTGATGATGGTGACGTGTACATTTTGTAACCGGTATGTTTTTACAGTACTGCAAATGAATCAATATAATAGACTATAAAATTTCAAAATACAATTTCGTTTTTTCACAAGCACGTTGCTAGCTAGCAGCGGTCAATTGTGGCGAGTACTGTACTCTTTCCTTAGTTTTGCGTATCATATGTAGGGAATGATGTATTTTCTCGGCGAACAGCTTTCTTATTAAACATGCCTTAAAATACAGATCTAAACAAGAACAGCTGCTTATCACATATTGCTACAGCTGATGAAGATAACTGGAACTGATCTGACTTCTTTGCAAGTAGATCATACTAGACATTCATAATGCATAATTTAAATTTATATTAGAACGATAATTATACATATATTTTTGCCAAATTGCGCCAAACAATGTCAGCAGATGGCATTAAACCAATATAGAGTCCCCTAAATTCGTATTCTACATTAAAAATTAAAACTTCACATAAAATATTTGAAATTCTAATGCACAATTTTAGACTTCAAAAACATAATTTACCAAAAGGTAGTGATCAATACATAAAAACAAATAAACGAAATGAAAAATTACATGTATGTTTTCAGGTTTTAGAATAATTCCACTCAAACTTTGACCGTTAATCTGATGGTTATGGCTATCATTAATTTTTGAAAAACAAACATGACATATGTCGCATGTCATGCGACACCAAACCATTTAGATATATTCATTGTATTTGTAATACTAGAAATATACCTTTAATTGTATTCTGAGTGTAATGAGTGGAACGAGTGTAGCGAAAAATTGTCACGGGCCAGAATGCTAAGTTTCGACGGTGTCCATTTCTGGGTTTTTTGGGGCAACAGGCATAACTTCAACTTATGTAAAAGCTTGAAATCTCTAGTATTTCTGCCTTTACCTGAATAAGAAGCACAATTCGAACATCTTCCACCTGAAATAAACGGGGCAAAGGGTCTCTGGTCGAGTCCCGAAAGACAAAAAATAACGTTATCTAATGTAACATGACAATAATTTGAGTCATATTAAGATCATTTTGTAGAGCAGACATGTCTGTAAAAATGTTTTGCTGCATTCTCTTGGAATGGTTCTCTTAGAATGCAGGAATTCGGTCAAAACGGGTTATAAAATGAGCCCATGAGCCCCAAAACACACAAAAATAGTACCATCTTCGCATCCGCTCGAGCTATATGTACGTTTGGTCCCATTCTGTAGAGCAATTTGTGACCTATATAGCTACAAATATGTGATGTTATTGGAATTATTTTACTGGAGGGGTGTATCAAAAAGTGTTTTTCAATGGGCCCATGAGACCCGAAAAACACGAAAATAGTAATATTTTTCTACCGCTCCATCTGTATAAATGTTATCTCCGCAGCCGCTCGAGCTATATATGTACGTTTGGTATCATGCTGTAGAGCAATTTGTATAGCTACAATCATGTGCTGTTACTATAGGGTTGTATCAAAAAAGTGTTTTTCAATGGGTCCATGAGACCAAAATACACGAAAATGGTAATATTTCTTCTACCACTCCAGCTGTTATGGTCTAATTCTGTACAGCATGAGCAATTCATCCACTATGTAACTAGAATTTGCGAACACAATCCTTATATTCAAACAACGTATCTGGTATTAGGTGGCTCATTTTATAATTTAATACTTGATATAGCTGTGCACATCTCTCTAAATTACATATTCAACGTGCAGAATTCACCACCTTGTCGACAAAACAAGTTGGTAGTATATATAAAGTGGGTTATAGCGGCCCTTAATAGATCGTAAAGCAATTAATATTCTTAAACTATCAGGTTATTTATAAATAATAGTTTCAGGCAATGTTCCAAATTAGCGTCTAAAACAAACAAATTTGTCTATGGGGCTGCTTTATTACATAAATGAAATATAAGAAACATCCTGCTACAGGCATGTAAGAGTACATTATTACTTCAAACATTATCGCAAAGAATTCAAAGTTTGTTATTTAAGCATAACTAATTAGTGATGTTAAGCAGTTGTATTGGACTTCACAAACTCTTTTCAAAGTTCTCAAGAAACCGCACTGGGGTACCTTGGAGACAGAGAGAAATTAGGTACAAGCTGAAAGTGGGCAGGCCCACCAGTTAACCTGGGAGACCGAAAAACGCGAAAATAGCATATATAGCTGATTCAAAGTAAATGTACATTAATAATGCAGATTACATATCAATTACAAATTACTTCATCGACAGACGGCAGTTTCGCGCTGTTTAGCCCCACACGCAAAATTTGAAAATTATTAGTTCCACATGGAAAATTTCGCATATCTTTTACCTCGCAAAGAAAACTCAGTCGTGTAAAAAAACTGGGGCGACCTGCAGGGTTGCAAGGGGGGAAGAGTCCGAAAAGTACCAGGAATCCTGAAATGAGGAACACCTGGGAGAGATCAAAACACCCCCTCCTCCCAGACAATGCCAGATGTGTCTAATAATGTAACACTGACAGTCCAAGTCGCCAGTCCGGAAAAATAAAATATTACTCTGTTGGTATGATATTTAATGATGTTGCTCTTTTATAGTTACTCACAAATCGTTCTATGTCCCTTACAGGTTGCATATATCGTGACAACTCTTGAAGGATTGATGTCAAGCGTTGATACGCTTCTGGTGCCGGAGCTGTTGTGTCAATTTTCACATGCAACGGTTCCTGCAAATGAGCATGTTGCGGATCGCCGGTTTTCAGCAATTGTTCCTCCTAAATTCATTGATACATCATTACATTAAACGGATATACGGCTACATGAATTGGAGGCCATGGCGCATATACAGTTTAGAGACATAAAGGTTCAATTAAGAATCCTACAACGCCAAATAACATTGAACAAATGGAAAACTCTTTAAGTAACCCTTGTTTTTGCTAAAGGTAACGCAGTTTCCATGTTAGGTTTAAAACAAAACAGCTGGTATTTAGTTTTGGGTTTGACCTAAATTTTATAACGCGACACGAATTAGAAATCAGTTCGACATATAAAAATAATCACATCTACCTTGTCTTTGTTACGTGTCGATCCGGCGCCAAATATGAATATTCTACTACGATTTCCCATGCTTAGATCTTTCAGCGTCTTGCCTTTAGGGCCCAATAGTTTGCCAACGAAATTAAACTAAAAAATATATAACAACAATTACATTTAATTGTTAAATTAGAATTTTGTTATGATTTCTGACGGTTACAATACTTTGTGGTCCAAAGTTGATTTGGGGCACCCAGATATAGTATTGGTAGTTCGGAGAAGCCAGTACAAAATGAGCCAAATATGAGCCTTGTCGGTAAAATAGTTAGTTGAGGATATAACCTCTAATTCCGTGTTTAAAAACATCATATTCAGATATGTAGAATATGAAATGCCCTGCAAAATGAGATAAATAACACTCATATAGCTTTTGCGGTTGCATCTATGCGACTGTAGTGGTATTGCCGTTTTCGTGTGTTTTGGATCTCATGGGCCTATTAAAACCCATTTGACGCATCTCTGCAGCGTAAATACTGCCAACAGCACCGCATCGTGTCCAACTATGGAAAATGAATTGCTGTACAAAATGAGACCAATTACACCAAAATATCAAGAGCGGTTACAGAGATATATATTGCTCTTTTCATGTATTTTGAGTCGAATGGGCTCATTTAAAAACATGTTCTGATGCGTTTAAAAACAAAATGCAGTCTAAGTGATCTGTGTAGCAAAAGCATTATATGTACAATATAACCGACGTTTTTAGGTCTACGAAATTAAAATAGTTTGGCTCAGATATCTGCACCACTTGTCGAGATATAATCCATTGTCGGGCTCCTTTTTGACCATCCCGGACCTAATCGACATATTTTTATTTTTACGTACCGAAACACCTGGAATCCGTTTTTGCTCCTAACTATAAGGCATAAATAGAGATTTTAAGCTTTCGAATTAACTACTGCTCGGATGAATCCGCCCAGCCGAAGATGACTAGTGCGTATCATAAAAACTCCAGAAAGAGGCACCGTCGAAACATACTACACTGGCCAGTGAGAATTCTTCGATACGATAGTTTCACTCAATACACCCAGAACTCAATAATAAAGCCGTGAGATAGAATATTTTTGCATCTGTGTTTTGCATAAATTTGTAGATTGTTCATCTGGCCTCTACCAAGGACCCCAAAATAGAATCTGGCTAGCTAGAAATACTTGTGAAATTACTTTCAGGATCGCTAGGTTACGCGGAGGTTTCTTATTTGCATTTTATCGTAACTTGCGTACCTTGACGATCTATATCATTGTTTTTGTTGCTTATATACTTAAAATGCCTATTTCGGTATATCAGAAGATCGCGCTTCATTTTACTAGAGAAAGAAATACGCTTGCCGGGCAAGGAAAAAGAAACTCCTGCGCACTGTGCGGCAAAATGCTTCTTATGCTGCTCTATTGCATAAATGATATTTTTATTTTATTATTATAGTAATGGTGAAGCTGAAATTGCTACGAAAGCCAAGTTATTAGAAAAATGCTCTGGATTAATTTTTATTTTATGTAGTTTTGAAATTTAATTTTAAACATAATACACTAGCTTATACGTACACTAGCTTATACGTAGAACACCTGCTGTGTACCTACAATGTGGCAAATTATATCCGCAATAAATGTTTTAATCATGCATCCAGTCGCTAAAATCACCCCAGGACTATAATACAAAAAATGAAACCCCTGTTGTTTCCCTTTTGTTGTACTATTTGGTTTTTACCGTGAGTATTTTGTCGCTAAAATGACCCTGGATTAGGTTAAAGAAACCCCTGTGTGGTTTATAAATTTTTTGTTACATTCATAATATATGTAACATAGGTTATAGCCATGAAGCAAATGCTAATATTTACGTTTCCTGTTATATAATGGAACATAGGGGATTTGTCGCAGTTTTCCGACAGGCCTCCTTTCTAATATCATCTGATAAATTCACTGCTCCTAAACCATTTTTCCTTCGTCTGCATCGCTTTACGTGATATTGGATACTGCTCCAAATATGTAAATGATTTTTGCTAAACCACTGTTTCATATAATTAGCTAAATTTCTGTTAGAAGGGCGTTTTTCGTTCATTTGCACCATCTTTCGTGATATTGGATATAGCTACCAACTCATATTTATGCAATAGAGTACTAAAATACAACTTTGACGATTTGTGTTTACTATATTTTCACTGTCGAATTTCACCCTTTTGTGTCACCTTGCATAAAGAACAAAAATAACTCATGTAAATTAGCCAAGCCAAAACACCTAGCACGAAACAATTTGAGTAATTCGGGCTATATGTTGTGAAGTAAATTTTAATAGTCAGCTCAACAACGATTATCTGCAAATATAACTTACTGACTCAGTGAACCATGATAGTCAAGCTAAAAATAATAACACTAAAATTTCTGGGTCTTACTGTTTTATTATTGCAACGCTAAACGAACAATTGCTACATAATTAGGTAAAACATTTTACTGGTACTAACTGAGAATTTATCAAAGTACAAATTGGTCGGAACCGGAACCATTAACCGGAACCCGAATTTCGCTGTAACCGCAACCGGAATTCATGTTGCTCCCTGATATATATATATGTACCAAAGATGTATTTCACACCATCAAATATTACGAGCAAATATCGACTTTAAGCTTTCCAGTAACACTAATGCGAGATGTCAAAATGTATTCAGTCTTTGGTAAAACATTGTAAACATCAATATGTACAAACGTTTTTCTCATAATGTACCATCGTTTTATATTTTAAGCATATACATGTAAGCTACTATAACTCACTAGCTCGAAAACAATATCATAATATAAAAATTAATTTCACCTTCGGATGTCTATTGACTGGAATCAATACTTTCTTCGTTATATGAATTGGAGTTTGAACATCGACTTCCAAGTAATCCGTTTCGGGATCTTCCAATTCGAGGAACGCTATTTCTGTAAACCACTGAGATAAATTTATATTTATTGTGTACATATTACGAACTTTACAATGAAATTGTAAATTCAATCGAAAACTAAATTCTTTTTTCTATCTTCAGCTGTTTCCACTTTTCTGTCACTTTTAACGATTATATACAGGGAAAAATTTATTCAGCAAATGGTAATAAGATTATTTTCATTTTCGTCCAAATAAAAAATACACATTCAATCATTCGCATGTCTGACTTATATGTATACCAAGACAAGCATTCACTCATATATACGCTACAGTTTTTGTAATTAACACCTATACAACGCTCCATTTGCAGTATCCGGGTGTATACAATGCCACGTGAACATACCAATTTTAAACTTTACTTCAGCTCCAAAATACTTCATTTCGTCATTCTCTATTGCAGCTCCATTCTGCTATGTATTTCATGAGTGTGCAAACAAAAATATATTTTTAGAACTGTCAGAAAAGCGAGATTTCACCTATTATGAAAAAAGTAAATGGAATTACTTGGTAACAAATATAACATGTTATTATACATATATGACTTACTATCTTTTAGAAGACGATATGCTTGAGGAAACCGAGCTCTGTCGAGCGCTTTCATCTCTAACTTCATTTCTTCCAATACCAATTTGTTATCTTTAAATTCCTCCTTTGACATAATTCCGCCTCCAATAATTGGAATGGAATACACATAAATGAAATATTTTTATAAAACACAACTTTTTATCATGCCATTAGACTGTGTCAAACCTTATATAAAGGTTTCCACATGGAATCGCGTAATGTAACTGTGAAAAAGTAGTATAAACAAGTTTTCACTTTAGTAAAGAATTCAAGATATTCAAGTTCAAGATAGTCATATAAAATCTAGTTAACTTTTCCAAACTGCCAAAATCACACTCACCAGAGCTACCCGCCACCATAGTTATTACAAACCCAACACCTATAAGCTATGGCTACCGTTGATAGATATGATAGGCTATAGGAACGCGTGTTCGCCACCGAACACTATGGGTAACACAGGGAAGCGGAACCCGGTGACACTTTACAGTGTGCGAAAATTATTTCTCGGGCAACTGCGTATTATTTTTTATGCGCCATCAAACCCATTGGTTTTTACTGCCGTTCACAGCAAACACAGTTATACGTTCTTTGCTTCGAGTTAGATATAACTAAGAAAACAAATTGATAAGGAAAGCGGTGGTAGCCGTGCAGACAGGAACGTGGATCTCTTATTGAGATAAAATCGAAAAAGCCTTGAGGTCATGCAAACTGAATAAGATCAATGCACATAAGTTATTTCACCAAAATCAGTAAGCCATGATATTCACCTTTTCGATATTACAAACTCAAGGATGTATCGCTTTCAACAATACAACCACTTTTCAGCTGCTATACCCAAGGCTGAATTGCAATTGAAATTTCACGAAAAGGGTAACCAAGAGAGCGAGGAGCTAAAACAGAAATGGTCAAATAGAGCGCAGTTATAAAGAACTGTGTGAAATTCGATTATATATATAATTAATAATTTTATAATAAACGTTTTTACTTACGTATTTGATTCCAAAATATATGAGCTACGAGGGAGTGGAGCTAGTGACGCTGAAACGCCAGGCAGTTACGCCTCGCCAGAAATAAGTGTAATCGAGGAACGCGTGTCGCACTCGCTGTCCCACCGGCATACTACTGGCCACACCTGATTCCCATCAATCCTCGGTGACGAATCCCCTTTCCTTTTTTAAATACAGATAGCCGTCATAACAATCCTACCCCACCGTACCACATTCAAAAGCATAAAATATAACAGTGGGTATCGCACCCACGACTTCTCGCTCTTAGATCGATCCGCAAACAGGCGCTACACCGACTAACATACCCTTGCCCGACATCACCGTAGATATTAAGCAGACACTTTCAACAATTACATATATATAATATTATTGTTATATTTTGTGCTTTCAAATAGGATAGGGTTTGGATGGGGAATTTTTATGACGGCTATTTGAAATTGAAGGGGGACGGGATTCGTCTCCAAAGATTGCTATTTTCAAGGTGTGACAACTAGAATGCCGGTCTTGAACGAGTGGTCCGTATCCTCGTTGTGTGTGCCTATTTCTTTCAGTGACGCAATTCTCTTGAGCGCTGCGGCGTGGCTAGCTCTACCCTCTCTTGATTAAGCCGTTGATTAACCAAAGCCGAAGTTAAAATCGTTTATTTAAAATATTTAGACCACAAGTAAGGCGATTTTTAGCACCGTTAAACTTAAGTCACACCACTACTGTCACCTGTAATTCCGAGTCTATTTGTGACTAGGCCATTCTGGTGCAACATAGTTGGCTCTTTTCTTATTCAATATTAGTATTTAAGCCCTAGGTTATCTGTTCTTTAGTACTCTTCTGGTGAAGTTGATACAGTGCCCCCGGTTGGCTGACATTGCTCGATTATTTGAGAACCTGAACCTAGGCCTTAGACTTACGCTAACACTGATCCTTATTAGCCCTGTTCTAGCTCGTTCTGATTCCTTATTTGATAGATATATAGATAAACAAGCTTGAGTAGAACACATAAATCAGTGCGCGCACAGACTCATACTACTCGGCCCATTGCACCGCCCAAACCAAAAATGATCAAAAGTCACATTAAACACTCAGAATAAACCAGACCAGTTTGATTATATCCAATTTCGTGGCATTATTAATATCAATAACATTTTTCCAAATACATTCTTGCGTAGTTCGTAAAACTCCCTGTATTCCAAAATAAGATGGTGTGCGGTACCATCTGCTCCATGACATCACTCACAGGAACTATCCCCAACAAGTCCAAATACATTTATGTTTATTCAAAAGATAATGCCCGGTGAGGAGCCTACAAGCTATGCCAATCCTCTTCTTATCCAGCATGCGTATCCGTTTAGTCATGGCCCAATTATATACAGGTAAAATGTCCTTAGTTGCTGTAAGACTTCCGTCTTTGATCCACATTTTTCCAAATGCGATCATTAACCGAGTGGACAGAGTCTTGAACGCCAAGCCTACAGTCGGTTATGGGCCTATAAGTCATGGAAGCTGCTTTTTTGGCTAGATGTCCGCAATTTCGTTCCCCATGAACCCACTATGTCCTGGTATACAGAGGAGGATAACAAAATTTGACTTTCCAAGTTGCCGCAACTCCTAACACTTTATAGATATCATTCGATCGAAGTTGCTATCTAGGGCTTTGATAGCCGCTTGGATATCACTGTAGTTTTCGTCTTACCCCCTTCCTCTTAAATAAGTGACGCAATTTTCAATCGCTAATATTTCTGCTTGAAAAACCGTATATACAATTCTTTCCAAGGAGTATAACTTTATTGCTATATGCAGGGATAAACCGCCAGCGAGAAAGAGAATATTGTCTTTATCATGCAATATCTTAGAGCCATCAGTGGAGCAGTTTATGTCCACGGAATTCAAAGAGACGATGTTGCGTGCCTCAATTATGTCGGTGATTACACTGTCCTAGTTATTATCCTCTGAAAAACTGTTACAACATTGATCAAGAGGCGTTTTTGCCTCTGTTACAAGCTCTGAGATTCCTTTTTCAATTACTGTATGCCCTTTTACATTGAAGGACTTCCAAAATTCAACGCTTTTGCTCTCCAGTAATCCAATATCGCTGCCCGCAGGCAGCTTTTCTCTATCGGCAATAGCCCCTAGATAGTTACCATACCCTCCGTTGGAGTGCTGCTCAAGCATCCTGTGATAATCAGAATACCTAGTCTCTGAACCCTCATTAGTTTCTTCCGAACAGTCCCTATGGTGGTTCTATGCCACCAAACCAGAACCCCATGCAGAATACCATTCAGAACTATCATTTCATGCAAATACATGAGGTAGTTAGGTCTCGCGCCACAATTACGCCCTGCAAAAGTTCTACATACCATTAGATTCCGTAGCCTTGCTGCATCCTTTTTCCAAATGTCTATCCCACATTAATTTCTTATCTAGGATCACTCCTAGGTACTTGACCTACCAACTATAAGCCAGTGGAACTCCATCCAACCCGATATAAGGAAGGGCCTCAAACTTACTCTTTGTTGTAATCCATTGGATTTGCGCCAGGTACTGAAGCATTTACGTACTGTGCAGATTCTGCAGCCAGTTACACCAGTGTTTGAACCATTTGCAATGATCGCAACATCATCCGACCAGGCTTGAGACATAATCCTTTCCTTTTGAAGTAGTATAATTAAAAAGTCATTTACAACAAAAACCCACATTAGAGGTGGTAGTACTCTACAGTGGTGAAAATACATATTGACTCTAATGTTAGCTGTGGAACCAAGCAGAGATGCAACTTCCGTCCTCGATTTAGCCATATTCTCAACAAAAGAATAAAAGGCACATAAAAGCTTCTCCGTGCTTTGCCTATAACTTTGAAATGTGTCTTATTGAATGCACCACCTGTATCCAAAATTACACCCAGCATTGACCTAGATATACTAAAGCCCTGCTCTACATGGCTTACAATATTTTGCAACGCCGTTACCGTAGATATGCCAGCAATAAAAGCATGCTGATTAGCTCTAAGCTGACCCCTTGGTAGTATTTTCTCCCGTAGAAATCTATCAATCGACAGGTCTTTCAATGTTTTTTAGCACAAACGAGGACAGACTTAAGTGGCCAATAAGCCTTCGGGTCCAGATAGCTATCCTTCCCCGGCTGAATGAACACCGTTTAGCAACCCTCCACGATGCCCGAATGTAACCAATCATAAGGCAATTTTTGTACACTTCCGACAAGATGTCTATAATAATATCAACACCCATTTGGAGATATACTGGGTAGATCCCATCAATTCCAGGTGACTTGTATGCCCCAAAAGAGTCAATGGCCCACCGTAGTCTGCTCTCTGTGATTATAGCATTAGCCAATTGCTGAGTTTCAATATTTCCTCTCTCTAACAGGTGTCTCTGTAGATGTGGCCACTGTCCTTAACACAACCAGGGAAATGTTAACTCAAGAGCAGCCAGAGCACTTCACCCGGTTCTTCAATTCTGTTGCCATTGCTGTCAATCGATGCACTAATATCCCTTTTTCCTCCACTCTTAACTTTATGCATCCTTGACATAGCATTAGTGGTCACGACATTGTCACAAAATTTACGCCATGATTTAAGTTTTGCCATGCGTATAGCATATTTATACTCACGTTGCACCATCCTATATCTGTCTTAATTACCAGTTGTGCTAAACTTAATAGCACGGCGATAAAGTCACGGACTTCTGACTCTGAGAGATTCAAGTTCAAGTACGAGATTGTGCCTTATTTTTGCACCGATTTCTTGGTCGTTCATCGTAATTATTGTCGATTGTACTTGCTCCGATGCTTTCTCGTTGTTTGGCACCATTTTTACATGATTTTGATCGGAAAATCTTCGTATTTGGATTCCTACATCTTCGTCGGTGCTTTGTGATTCTTTTCTTGGTTGATCCGGTAGAATTTCTGGTTCGTCTTGGTCGTAGCTTTGGCATAGTTGTTGCAGCTCTTTGGTTATGGTTGCATGTTTCTTTATGAACTGCAACTGTTCTTATTTTTGTTGTGCAGGTTTCGTATTGTTTCTCGCATTTCTTTTTCACCGTCTTCCGTTGTTGCGAATAGTTGGTCGTTGCTTGTTTCGCCTTGAAACGTTTCAGTGTATGTTTGTTACAGACTTCTTTTGTCTTGCGATTGTTCTTGCACTTTTGGTTCTGGCGTTCTTGACTCGAATTCTCGAATTATGTCTTCGAGTTCTTTTGTCACGTTCGGCTTTGTCGTCGTTTCTTGAGGTTTTTCGCTTGGTGCTTCTGCCATCTCGACGCTCTTGGGGTTCGTCGTCGGTTCTTTCTAATGTCGTGCTAGGTAGTGTTCTCTGAATTGGCATTTTAATGTTTAGAATTTAAACAGGCTTATGTAAAACGTCCTGGTTATGTGGACTACTAGTTCCTCATACAATATTTTAACAACCACATGAGCAATATCAAAAGTTTCGGAAACCTGAGTATAGGCGTTTCCTTAGAGATGGATTAACTGAGAGAATGACCGAGTATAAGTCCTTCTTTTTCTATATAGGCAGGCGGTACCCGCAATTCTTTGCGCTACAAGAATGCAAGTTATAAAAATAAGCTAGAAATTCAGCACCGCCAGTAAAACATACTCCCTAAACTCTCTGTACTCTCAGACAATAAAACCACAACACACAAAGCCAACAACCATAAGTAACACTGACGCAATCGCTATAGCTATTAGCTAAGTGATCAAACATGCGAAACCTTGAAAATAAACAATAAAGTTGTATAAAACAGAAGGTGCTCCGATTACAGCCTTATTAAACGAGATCCGAACGTAGACTGATCTGTTACGATATAAAAACAACCTAAATTAAACATAGTTGTTATTTTGTTTTGTTTTCATGGGGGTAGGGGTTGGATGGGGATTTTTCCTTATGTCGGTTAACGAAATTAAAAAGGGGGCGGGATTCGTCACCAGAACATTTTGCGGTTTGAGGTGTGGCCAGTAGAATGCCGGTGAGACACTGGTTGCGCCACGCCTCTTTCTTTCGTGAGCGATACTAGTGCCTTATATTTTGCGCTGCTGCGTACCCTTGCTTGGTTCTATTGCTCGAGTTCCAGATATTTGGGCAGCAGACAGTAATATCGAATGTTTATTACGAACGATAAAACGATAGATACTAATAACACCGCTGATTGCTTTTGGCACTATTTTTGATAACCGTCTCGGAATACGTACTCTACTAGGTGCTTGATTCGAAAAGCCTCGGTACTGTTCTTTCGTAACGTATTTTTGTTCACACCAACGTCGCACAAGTTTTTCAGTACAGTTAAACGAGCTCTCGTTACTAAATTGGTGGTACTTCCTTTAGTACCCGATTATGTTTCAGCTCACGTTAGTACTTCACCGAACTTTATTCACAATCTGACTTCCACTAATGCACAGTCTGACTCGTACTCTTCACGCACTTCGGCCACTGATTTCAATAATCTCGACATCCCTATCTAGTACTTTAGCCTTTAAATTTATTTAAAGCTAACAAGTATTGGCCTAGTCCTTAACACTAAATTATCACAACTATTGCGTGAGGGTTATGCTTGAGCGATAGTGATTACAACTTAGGTTATTTGTGACTTTATTAAAGCCCTTGTGAGTTGACACAATGACGACGGACGGCAGCTACTGTGCGATTATCTAAGTAGGTACCACAACCTAAGCCTTAGAATTACACTAGTGTCAGTTAATTTAAACAGGCCGACGCCGGACGGTAGTTAACCACGATATTAAAACTGTATAGTAGCGCTGACTACTATACAGTTGAAGTTTGCTCACTCCTGGCCTTGACTGCCTGGTCTCAGGATGGTTTGAGGATAGGGATTTCTCGAGGTGGTGGTTCGAATCCTCACCCCTTACTCAACCGGTCTACTCAAGAATAGTGCGCCCCACGCCGATGACGCCGGACGGTAGCCACCGATGTGTTAGCACTACTAAATTTATTCGAGACCCACCTGCACTCTCGCCCTAGTCACCGCTTACTCGACACGAAGGTGCCGAAGTCTTAAAATATTACTAATCCTAAGTTATTTGTTCTATCGCCCTTACTATAGTTCTTATTGCCACTTATTCACGATTTTATAAGGAAAGCTAGTATTACTAAGTAAAATAATACTAGAAATAGGAGTACTTATTTATGTCGCGGCTCACAGTTCTTTCCGTACACTAGACCACATCTCACTCTAATCCGCAAAGATCAAGCAACAACTCTGCGCATTCTTTGCGCTCAGTCAATTAAACCACTGGGTAAGAAGATACTACAAGGAAACCCGAGTATAAGCGTTTCCTAATTCAGAATCAGTATGGGCTAAGGGCCGAGTATAAAGACCTTTCCAGTAGTACTACTATAGTGCTGTAGCTAGTGAGCAATATATGTAGCAGCTGATGTATCGGTACTATCGTTTAGCACGCGCGAGACCACTCTCAGCAGCATAAAACCATTATAAACAAAAACAAAAACCAGTAAGATTAGCTAGGTCATCAAGTATATATAAATAACCAGATTAAATAAAATAAATCGCAAGATCAGAGCGCTTCCGAGATGTCACCGCACTAGTCGAGATCTAAACTGCAACTGAACTAATGAAGTGAAAAACAGTTAAGCTAGACCTAACTAATAAGAAAAACAAGTAAGTTTTTATGCAAATTAGGGCTAGGAATCTATAAAGTTTATAAATTTTAAATTTTGAAATTAAGCAAAATTGAGAGATCCATATAATAGAGAAAAATGAAAAATTGGATTTTTTAAGCCCCGAGACCCCTTGGTAGCTTACTAAACCCTCGACAATAGCTAGTGAATAAATCAAAGGAAAATATGCAATTAGGTTTACGAAACAGTAAAATTTATAAATTTTAAAAAACTAAGATTTTGAGGGATACATATAATAGAATATTTAGTGAAAAATCCTAAAAATTAGAAATTTAGCCCCGGGACCCCTTGGTAGCCTACTAATTCCCCGACAATTTCCTACTAGACCCGCGACAACTAACATGTTTGATAAAATTTTACGAGCTAAGCTAGCTAAGTAAATAAAGTATGTTTGAATATAACATGTGCAAGAACTCAGATATTGACATATATCTGCAGCGCACCATTGCCAACACATGTGTTGAGGAATATTAAAAAGCTTAACTAGACTAATTGTGTAATCAGCATTAAGCAACCGACGGTTTTGAAGTCAAGTGGCTGGCCGTCGCGCTGCCAGTAAAACTTTGAACCGGTCACCAGCCAGTCGATGGGTTTACGGCTGGTCGACGACCAGCTGCAAAAAAGCTTCTCTTATAAATAGTAATATAATTTTC
>JASANE010021247.1:0-23654 GCA_030248225.1 Trileptium ribeirensis
ATGACCATATGTATTACAAATTTTCATTCTTTCGTGATTTTCCTTTGTCGTTATATATTTCTGGGATTTAGAGCCGATTCGGGCCCTTGGAACTGATTTATCAGCTTCGCTTATTATTAGTTAATATATCTGTAAGGTCTGGCTCGGCCCAAAAAAATGTCGCACTGGCTAATCGCGACTAGCCAAGCTTGGCTTTGGCAGACTGACAAAATCCGTCCCTGCCGCACATATCTTAAGGTAAATGATGCATAATGATGTAATTTGGCAGTAAGAACAGCTAGTGACGTAGGGCTGCAACAAAACAGGTTAGCTGTTTGAGTTCTGCATTTGTCGCGGCGTACATTCTGAGGATGCCAAACAAGTTATGGGAAGTCCCAAAACACTACTCAAGAAAGAAATAACCTAAACGAGCCTGTTGTGGGACGTGAGTTTGTTCGTGCGTTGTTGTCGACTCTTTTACAAGATCAATAAGTAACCGAGCATAACCTCCTCAATGGAACAACAGCTAGCCTATGCGGCTCACGCTAAGCAATCAGATTTGGTTGCTGCTGCGCCAAAACTTTGTACAACATTGTGCGAAATAGACACTAATTCGTTCCAGACAGAGTTAGAGAGAGATGTGGCACCGCAGTAAAAATCAAGATTAATGATCATCTAGTACCGCAATAAAAACAGGATAAATATATCCAGTACTGTCACCAAATGTGGGTATTGTAGTACCACCGCTATGCATCACAGATCTACTACTCATTTTCGTGCTCAGCGGAGTGGTAGTCGCTGGATATGAAGCACTAAAGGCTGGCGGTAACACTACTAGAGATTATTAATTACGCGAAACTAGATGTGCTAAATAAATCAATAGATTTGCTACCTAGATCTTATCTGATTTCCTGGGATGTAATCTGTTCTGATGAGGGGTAACTTTAAAGAGGCTTGGGTTTGATCTAGCAGATATTATTTATATCTTTAAGCGATTTCTCAGAAATTTGCTAAACTAAACCCAAAACAGTTACATAGCTCTAAATCTGTAATATAAAAGTATAAAAGTATCACAAAAATATCTCGCAAACAGTTGATCATAAAATTTGTATACCAACGAATTCGGTGCACCATGCTCCATCCAAACGGTACGATTTTTATGGGGTTTAAAACAATTTAGCCTGAAATATATGACACAAAAACTTGTCAATAGTAATCATAGCTCACACACGTCAAAGGTACGTAGGTTTAAGTCAGTATATGATCCCAGTGAGGAGAACGCTGTGAGGCGGCCGTACTCCGAGGCAGGTAATCAAAAAAATTTCGCAATCTCACTAATTTTGCCTTATAATTCTTCCTCCGTTCAGCAATTTTAGCTTAAAATATTTTGTAATTTTGACCATAATTGATAAAATTTTCCGCGCGCCTACAAGGCGGGAGGGGGTGTTAAGAGCGTCATTGGTAAATATGGATGGTGCACAGGAGGATATAAGACACTTAGGGAAGTGGTAACTTCCTACGGCCTACGCCTTTTTGACCGGTTATGAGCATAACTGATTTTGGCGTTATTACTTTTGTAATTATTGCAGTAAATGTGACGATAGATTATTTTTTAATTAGGACAATTTTGAAAAACATAAAAATCATTTGCCTTGTTGTTCACAAAGTACAAAAAATAAATCGCGTTCATTTGCTTTGAAATAAAACACTCATTAGTCGAAAATTAAACGGATTTAAGGCGCTTCTTCGCATTTATGAATATTTAATTATGTGTGTCTTTGCTTTTTGTTTCATGTAAAATGCACAGAGTTTACCCATTTGTTTTAGGAACAAGCTTGTCCAGTAAAATTCATTCCATAGGTAAAGTCGCTATTTTCTTTTATATCTCATAACCAAATTCATGATAAAACAATATACATTTTCAGATTCGAAAGCAATAGCATGAAATAATTCCAGCATGACGCGGGATTGTTCGTCTTCCTGAACACTACAAGAAATTAACACTAGGTTTTAATGGTATGGTTTTAAAATTACTCCTCCTTCTCATATTTAATCCGTATCCCACCATAATGCAGCAGATTATTCCCAACTGCCAAAGGACTAAAGTTAGTATACAATCTAAAAGGGCACTAAACTGGCGGAATAACAGCTATATAGCACCTAACAACCACAGTTCCACGGCTAAAAACTGACTTTTTTAGCGTAAAACACACATACCGCAGGAGATCAAAGGTACTTACTAGATACTGTGCTTACTCTATTGGGTTTAAAGTCATTGCTTTTAGATATGTATTGGCCAGGTATTGTCCAGTTCTGGTCGGAACATATTTTCGTTGGTTTTTCGTAGTTATCTCTAAAATCTGGAGATAAACTCAACAGTATCCGCCTGTCGTCATAGGACAGACATATGTACAGCGAAAACTAGTACCAAAAAGAGCCAACTATTCCAAAGCCAGTGTAACAGCGAAATGTACTAGAATTTTGGTCCGTGATCGTGATTTTGGATATGGGCTGCATGTTCCATATTTTACACGATGTTGTGATATATCGGAACATATGTAATATACAGGTTATATGTAGATCCACTGCTAAAATTTAAACCAAGTACCGACAATAATATTCAAGTCATAGTAACAACTGCGACACCAAGACAATTTTCAAACAAAATTGGTTTTTGCTATTTTATTCAGTTGATAAGTCGGTTATCAGTTAGATATTAGGCCTGCAGCTGCAATATCTCACTTGGTCATGTTGTGAAAATTTTTATCAAGCCACTTTACTGTTTACCACGGTGTAGTCGGAAACAAAAAACAGGCTTGATTTTGGTTTTAATCTGGTAGTTGATTAACTCTTGGTTATAGAAAAGAAAATAATAAAAATAAATGCTTTTAGTATTATGTGGCGAAGGTTTATTGCGATGCATAGTAAAAAATAGGGATATCAGCCAATCCTTTCATGAGCTGTAATCGTTGAAGTAATAAAACTGCATTAATGCAGCAACCTAGAAACAAGTTGCTGTATGTTCAGCAGAAAATTTACAGCTGCTGGTTTCTAATTTGGGATGTTTTCACGGTGTATCTTACTTGAAACTGTCGCCATCTATTCATGATTCCAATGTGATGGTTAGCCTTGTCAACAGGTTGGAAGAGCACGTGGATGTGTTCTTCTTTATATTAGGAATTAGAGAGGTCAAACCTGCTTTTGATTGAGTTAATGTCTGACATTACCTAGTGTATACCAGTGGTAATTAATCCATTTACTGTAATGATAAGACCATGTCAGAGAAATTGTAGAAGGGTATTATGATCGCTCATAGACATAGATACAACGGCGTCGGGAGATCTCCAAATGTGAAGTGGGCCAATTATTTGCATTGTTTTATTTTATATGCATTATTTAGTTTTTAACGTCAGTCATTAAAAAGTCAGGTGACGAGGACTCGAGGAAGACTAGCCTATATAGGTCCAAATACCACGTGTGCCATTTTGACAGTGGTTTAGGCAGTAGTGGTTGGGTCGTCCATTTTTGAGTTTGTCAGATTTTAATTTCTGGCTTCTTGATCGAAATCGCGGACCGCCTGCCAATCTATTAATTTCAGAATGAATTATTGTGACCAATATGCAGTAAACATATTCCAATATTTATTACGTGATATTAAACTAATAACTCAGACATTATGATACATATAATTTGATGTAGAAAATAAAGCAGGTACGACTTTAATATGTACACGCAACTCATTGAATATAGAGAAACAAACTAAAAAATTTTTTTCGGAAATGATTGAAAACATTTGTATGAAAAAGATGGAGGGTACGGGCTTTTGGATTCCCTAAAAGTTACGTCCCTTTGCTGTTCCCACCGTCTTACGCTTTTATCTACCCTCTGCATATTTACGCATGACTGCAGGTATTATTTTTACAGAAGGTCCATCATCTTTGTTAAGCATTGACTACAGCGGATGTTGTTTTAAAAAATGGTGTGATAACTGCTGTTATAAAAGCTGGCAGTTAATAAGATTCAAACAAAAGTAGCAAACATCGATTGCGCTTTGATTAATACCAAAACTCCTCTTTTTAATAATTTGAATAATTAGAACGATCGCCTTATTCGCGTCCCGCCTATTGTTTGAAACCACAAAAGTTGGAGAGGGTTGCGATACCAGCTGCAAGAATCCGGGTACACAACATAGAACAAAATAGTAAACACGGATTGCAGTTTGTTTAACATCAAACATATCTCCTCTCTATTTGTGTTCGCCATACTGTTTGCAATGACCGAACGAATGAATTTCACGTGAGGTAAACATCGACGAGCTTACCACGCCAATAGTTAAGCCACCCGCCTCCTGTAGACCACGAGACTGGCTCTAAACGTCGCACGGCGCTTTTAAACCAACAGACTGATTTTCCATAGATATCTGGTCCGACAAGCCACGCATGACAACTTTGAATTTTCTTACATTCTTCGCAACATTTCTTTGATGAGTTTGATTCTATATCACTTGTACGTCTCAGGAAATATCCCTTATCGATATTCAACCCCGGGCCCATGTGAACGCAGTCGTTTTGACCTTAAGTTAAAAGTATTGCTGCAAATTCAAGGTGTGCACAAATTTTTAATAACGTAATGTCGTTTGTAAACGTACATAGATAGTGATCAGGTATTTCAATCTAGTGCTATTCATGCACACGAGGTTTATAAAAATATTTATCACAGAATTAAAAATAAAGATTGATTGTCATTGCATTGACCTTAGGTAATGACTTTAATTCGACAAAAATGCAGGTTTCAGCCCTGTAGTTGATGGCCTACAACTATGTTATGTTGAAGGCAAAAGGTTGGCGTCATGTAAACTCATACATAGGTTGCGATAGTATGAATATTAAATGGCATACCGCATCAAATCGGCAAGAAATCACAATTTCGATGTTTAAAAGGTATTTCGGTATTCTCTACTATCGGTTAATTTAACGCTACGCGTTTACAGCTCCACTATTATGCATATCTGCACCCATTCGGGAGGAAGGGTTAAACAAGACCATGTTTCAGGCTAATATCAAGTAGTTTTTTCTATTGTTGTTTGTAGCTAGGTTGTAATGGACCGATATAGCTTAAATTTTCACAGTGCATGGATTTCGCGGTATAATTTTGCAGTTTTCGTACCTTTGGTGACTTGTCTGCTGAAGTAATATAGCTGAAATATACGCTCGTAGGAAGATAGATACACAAGCAAATTTAAATTTTAGTGCCAAATCCAAGCAAAATCTTTTCCAAAAAGCCACGAATTTAAAACCTTAAAACAGACAGAGAAGAACCAGTTAAAAGTCTTGTGTTCACATAATAAAAATACGATCGTTTCCCTCTAATTTTCGATTTTCCATTTTGCCCATTTCTCTCAATTTTTGTCAAATTTTCCATGTGGTTTCGCCATGCAAGTGTGAATGTGTGGGTGGGTGTAGATGCCCAGGAGGATCATGATGTGTCCCAGGTGGTCATAGCCTTAGAATAGTTCTCCTGACCCCAGTATGAGCATGTATATACATAAATCTAGCGTTTACAAGTACTAGATTTATGTAACTATCTTACGTGATTTAGGCCATAATAAATTGTTCATAATAATCGACAATATCTAGCGTTTTAGAGATGATGATACTACACGTTGGCATATATAGGTATTAATATATGCCATTGGGTAAATGAATAATTGAAAACCAAATTTTAATTAAAATTTACAAGCGTACCAAAACCTAAAACACACATCAAATACAGACAGCGGCTCGTGGTTCAAACAGATCGACTATTATTTTCTATCGCAATCCCGACCAGGACTTAAATTTTATACAAATTTATATTTCACTTATGCGTCGTTCAGAGAGCACTCACTCGACATCGTCAGCATATGCACACATGTGTATGGAAACATTACATTCGAACGTATGTAACAACCTTCGTGAGTTGTTACGCAAAGCGGGTTCTGTGTAACGACGTTCGTACGTTGTTACGCATAAGCGCTTGTATGTAACAACATCGCTGTGTGCAAACATCATAATGCTTCGAACTAGATCCAGCAAACTAGGAAGGAAGACAGGATCATTAGAAAGAGCGGAATACTCAAAGTGGGATGTTGCAAAAGTGGAAAGACACTTTCAACTGCATCTTAAAAGTGGGAGGCAATGCCCCCCTGGTTCCTCCGCCACAGTCCAGAGGTATTAATCGATACCAACAACTCGTCATCAACAGCTACATAGAGTTATCAATGCATTATATATAAAATAAGCCTCATATTATACGTTAGATATATATAAAAACAGTTTTCGTGTGTTTTGAGTCTCATCGATCTATTTTATCTAATATTTGTTTTGTCTCATCATTCATATATATTGATCCTTAACACCTGCGTTGCAGCAGCTACATAGAGTTATAATTGAGTTATGAAATGAACCCAATATTGCCCTTATATCTGCGGCGTCTACGGATATATTGCTGTTTTCGTGTATTTCTGTTTCCATGATCCCATTTTAAAACCCTTTTTACTTAATCCCGCAACAGCAAAACAGCGTCGTATTCAAATCATCACAGAAGATACGCGCAAGCGTTTGAATTTATGGTAGAGTCATGTATTACCGCTATGATGGACGACCGAATTTAGTATAGTTCAATGTTTGATACACTCTGTTGTGCTTCTGTTGTCATTACACCGCGAGGTTGGGTCAAAAACGATTTTTCGATGGGCCCATGAGACCAAAAATGCACAAAATGGTAATATATCTTCAACAGTTCCTGATTTGTAGGTTTTTTTGGTCTCACTTTGTAGAGCAATTCATCATCAGTGTACTTCCACGTGTCTACGGTGTGCAGTTCGTGCACGCACTTCTGTGTGGAAAACGCATTACTGCGCTAAAGCTTTAGGTTCAAGTATATTTATATGCAACAGTACAAATTAACCGGCGTATTATAATTCTGACAAGTTTGTGAGACAAAATGTCCTCACAATATAGTAAGCGGGAAATGTATTGGAAGCCGAACACCGACGTCCCGCCCACAAGGCACTGGCTATCATACCCTGAGACCTCGGACTTTGACTATGTATGGTTAAGACTGGTCGTAACAACATTCCATTGCTGTTACAAAGCTGCGAAAGCTTGTAACTATCGAGCGTAACAACATTGGCAATGCTGTTACATACAAGCGCTTATGCGTAACAACGTACGAATGTTGTTACGCAGAACCGGCTTTGCGTAACAACTCACGAAGGTTGTCACATAGGTTCAAATGTAAAGTTTCCATACACACGTGTGTATATGCTGACGATGTCAAGTAAATGCACACATTTCTCTGTGAACGACGCATTAGCCAATACGCGTCGACACCAGTCATAAACGAACACAGATCTTAGAAATTAAATAAGACTGTCAGAATTTCGTTTATGCTACCGGCACATACTGCCTTGAACAGTCCCGGAAGTTGAACTTTCGACGTTCGCAATAAATTTCTTCAGATTTTTCAGCTTAATAACCTTACACCGAATTATAGTTGCCTTAAATGACAAAGGATCTTCGATATTAATGTGATTACCAAAACAATGATTGCGTTACTTCGAATGGCACATACCTCTTTGAACAACCCCTAGAGTTTTATTTTCGACGTTCGTAACAAACTTCTTCAAAACATTCTTCAGCTGACAAGTTTCGGTTTCGCGATCATGAACCCAGCCTTTGCATTCACTGTTTGCCCGACAAAACTCGCAACAGCTATGATGCGTTGGTTGATCATGTATTCTCTCAATTTCAGTGCCGCGTTCGTGATCGATATCCATTGTTTGATTTTCCATGATGTAACAATTTTGTATCCTCGAATCTGTAAAAAGAAAGCTATATAATTGTGATAATTATCGTCAACTTTTTAGCAGGAATTTTAATGCACTTGAAGCAGAATTTACCATGCATCTGCTTAACCCGATTAAAAGATGTTTTAGTACTTAGCGACGAGACTAAATTTTTCTAGAGATAGTAATTAATTTTATTCTTCTAAATATACTATAAATGTCATTATCAAAGTCTATATATAACCCTTATAAAAATATATATCATAGGTAGGTCCATCATTTTGGAGATTTTTGCGGTGTAAATAAATCGGCGGAGCGGGGTAAGCGGCGTTCTCACCGGTGGGTAAATTTTTTTCGAAATTTTTAGGAACTTGTAATATTATTGACGAGCGGAGGGTGGTGTGCGGGGCTGCTGCTCTAGCGGCAGAGGGGTTAATATGTCTTCAGGGTGGGTTCCGGCTTTCAGGGAAATAACCCTCTTATTTCATATGCACACCTACGAAATATAAATTTTTAACAAACAATTTGCACACGCAGTGAAACACTAGTGAGAGAAGCTACCTCGCAGCATATTACTCAACACCACATTTACATAAGTTAATATAGCTGAGACTCGCTCGCTTGTTAACGTGTTTTGTTGTCGAAAGATTCTACCGTCTAACCGATGCAAATAAGTTCTACAAAATAATTCTGCTCTCAGTGTAGGCCAATTTTATGAGAACTACGAACGCCGTTTAATATAAATGTGACTTACTTCATAGCCATACATGTCGGCGGTCGGTCATGCCGGGGCGGGTGAGGGGTAGAGGCCCCCCACGGGGGAGGGGGGTCGCGGCCATCCCAGGGGGGTAACCCCCCTGGCCGGCCAAATTTTCCTAGGGGGGTAGTCAGGACCTTTTTTTGTCCTCGCAGCCACATTTTTCGCGTAGGAGTGCAGTTTTTGCAGAAAAATTATTTAAATACGGCCGTACATGCACCTTTAGCAACAAGCAGGGGCAATTTGCGCAAGGTTTTGCACTAAGGTCCTACTTCGAAATTCGCCGAGGAGCCGCCAAGCCCCCCTTCGGGGGGTGTTACCTGCCAGCCCCAGGGGAGTTACCACCCCCCCTGGCTTTTCGGCCTCGCGGGTAGTGGTCCGGACTTCAAGGGGGTCACCCCCCTGCCGGCATGTATGTTCTTAGCGGAAATGTTTGAATCGCATGTGGAAAATATTAATAACAAATAATTATGAAAAACACTCAGGAAATATACATATATATTCTACTAACTGGTTGCGTCTCAGTATTAGATCAGTGCAACGCAGTATTCCGTTGGCAACCAAAATCCAACGGTCGGAGTTGTAACGTACGTCATTAATATCACATAGCTACATTGAGAGAAAGACTGTTGCTGCAATAGGTTATAAAAACACCATTTAAAGCTTTGACAAAACAACAGTTTCACTTACGAACATATGGTACATCTTGCGGCTCTGCTATAATTAAAGATAATAATGATGCATACACACAACAAGATGAAGCAATGACAGTTTGAAACAGAAGTTTTTTTAGTATGTTTCTAAGCAACGTAGAAAATACAAATGGTTACACAATTATTATTAAGTTGACTACAAGCTGTTACGCAAGCGGTGTCTTTTGTTAGGAACCTTTCTAGATTTATGTACAAGTTTTTCGAAAAGGGGAACATATTGTATAACAGTTTACCGAAAATTTTACCACAGTTTTCAGTGACTGCACGCATTTGTTAGTTATCGCTGCATTGGTGGTAATGATTTTAACAAAAACAACTATTTTCCTAAAGATAACTGCCGTACGATATAAAGTTAAAGGGTTTTGGCAAACCTCCAGCTAAATTTTTACTATGATCCGGTATGATATTTGTCATAGCACCGATCATTCTTCCCAGGCAATATTTAGTTTCGTAGAACCTCATTTTTTATAGCTATTGGCATCATTTTATGGGAAACTGGTCATAACGAATTTAGCCTGGATTCGCGTAGTGATACTGGTAAAGGTTAAACTGGACAAAACAGAGCGTATGGACAAACGCCTTTACAGAAGTTGCTTGTAAAGAACACAACAAATATTTACAGTTGGGTTAAAACCCTAGGTCACAAGAGCCATTAATTCAACTACTGCTGCTGTGATAGTTTGAAGTGTTCGACATGAGTGTGCTAATCACCTATAAGAAATTGCTCAAAGTGAAAGCTCAATTAGTGTGGCTGGAAACCTATGAAGGTCTCACATTGATGTGTTCCCTGATAAAGAGCGCAGCTTGTATATACAATTTTCCAACAGCTATTTGATTCCTCAAAATTCGTTAATTTTATAATGGAATGACTTAGCTAGGTATTAAGGATATTACATTTATATTATCGAGATAATTTTTCCAAACAAAATGCACCGTTCAACTTTAAAGTCCCAGCGCAGCGTGTAGTAAACTATCGCTAATTTTAATCGGTAAATAGAATTGGAGGAAATATTTTATTTAATGCTAATCTGCCGCGCTCCTTGTAAAATCGAACCTCGTACATTTTGAGTTTATAATTAGTAGCTGTATATAAATAGTTGTAACTACTATGCGGTAAATTAGTGTGTTCACATAACCCACAAACAAGTGGTCGAATGGTATTTTTAGTTAAAAATAATATTTAGCTGCGTGTCTTGTGCTTTTTCTGCGGTGTAGAATCAATTCCGTCATTTTGTATCGTGTAATACTTTTGCAAAATTAATGGTAATATTCGGAAATCTTTAATCATGTAGCTCATTCCGTCGAAATTGTGCAGATGTGCAATACATATTCATTGATTTGCCTTCGAACCACGCTAGTCGTGAATCGGAACAGTCGAAAAAATTATTAAAACCTAAACAGCAAGCTTATGTGTGTCATGAATAATAATGGAATATCTGGATGGGTTCCTCTGAAAATATCGCTGAGGACAGACCATTTTTGACATACATGTATTGATTTTATCCAGCAGAACAGTATAGTTAAGAATACGAAGAAATTGGCTTTTGCACAAAATGATTTATCGAAAAGGATTTAATGGAATAATAACTCAAAACGTTTCAGTAAATCACATATCATTGTTCCTCGTTATGTCCAACAATAATTTAGGTATGCAGGACAATTGTGGATTATGTTGTCGCACTATCTCTCGTTTTATATGTTAACTCTTTCCCGCATACATTGTGTGTCACAGCGCACATTGCGACCCGATGCACTAATCGAGTTTGAAGTGTTGCGGTTTAGTTTGTACGTGTGTTGTTGTCCTTTAGGAACGAAGCAATAGCTCCTAAATAGCGTAGTGGTTAACGCATAAGGCTCTCACTAAGAGGATCTTGGTTCTGTCCGCCGGGGATTTAGAAGATTGCTCAACATTGTACAAAACGCAGCACAATAATTCAATGCGGGAAATGATTAATCAAAACTAAGACTATCGCTTAATTAACGCTTTCCACATAGTGTCACATGTATGCGACAGTGTACATTGCGACGCGATGCAGTAATCTAGCTTGTCGTGCGGCGTCCGTTCGTAAGTGTGATTGGTGTGATTCACATGATTCACATGATTGGTGTGATTGAGTGGCTACTGCGGAAACGAAATATGCCACTACTTTTCCAAAAGATACGGATAAACCAATAAAAGATATGTTCACATATATTTGTTAGGTGAATAAGCAATGTCTACATGCACTCTAAACTGTTTCACCGCTTTTTTATGATCAAAACCCTTTCATTTAATGTTTAAAATGTATAACTTACGCATATCTTGTAAAATATATTTCCGCTTCCAGTCTACCATACTGTCAAGAGCCCTCGTAATTAATCCAGCTGGTGCCGTATTGCCATTATCGTCTCTTTTAATAATTTCACCTGGTGAACGCTTTAACCAGCAGGTTCCATTTGCATGAGCTGTCCAAATCCACGCTTGGCATTCGCTCATTTCATAGCAGAGATCACAACAGTCGTCCAGCGATTTACCATTCATACCAGTGATAAGTGCGACGTATTCTTGTTTCAATGATAAATGACTTTCAAGCAAAAGACATCGGACTTAAAAAGAGAAAATAGCAAACAAAACAAAGTGGATGTATATTTATAAATGATTCGTTGGTTAAAATTAAGTTAGAATGTGAAGCAAATATCTGAAAAACTTTACTTTAATTTGCTTTTCATGGTATTCGACCCAAAAAGGTAACACATTATGCTATTTGAACATGTGCATGTTCCATCTGGTTTGTCTGAACATCTGGATGGTGCGATCCTGTCCGCTTCTACCTTGGGCAGACTTGGCTCCCTAAATACTCGCTAATATTATAATTGCCTTATAAATCTGCCAGTCTATTGCTGCCAAATGTGAGACTTGCTAACAGTTTTATCGTATGACATAGATGAGAAATGCGTAAAGATACAGACTTCTCCTGGACCTTGGTTTGTGTTTGCCCGTCAAGCTTAAAAAACACAAGTTGAAGCTTTGTTTGTAAATTTGAAAAAATTAATTTATTCCTATTTGAATTCTGCTCTGAACTGCAACTCTAATCTAATCTACATGCCCAACTTATGCAGGAGTAAGAACATACATGTTCAAGCTCCGAGGTCCAGGGTTAGCTTGGTGCACGGGAGGGGAGTGGGATTGTGAGCACTTAGCCAGCTTCAGCCGCCGCGTGTTGGGTCTGGGCACTTACCTAGGGGTTTGAATGATCAGGGGATAATACGCATATCTTTCTTATCGGCATGCATAAACATTAAGAACTGCTACGCGATATATAGGAATTGTAGACGCCAATCATACTGCTACGTAGGTCTAAACCGGAAGCAATGCCGGTGGTGTATCTACAGCTGGGTTTCTGAGCAATGCCTAGAGGGCACGACGTACGGTACCTTGTTGTTAACTCAGATCTTTGACTTAAACTTAAGCTTATGAGCAGAATTGTGTCCTTATGATCTTATCCCTTACGTTGTCCAGAAATCTTTCAATTGGCAATGCTTATAATTATGACTTAGCCATGAGCTTATGATGAACAAAACTATTGCAGTACCCGTGCCAAAACGTCAAAGCCAAAATGGCAAGCGTTAAAATGCGACACAAGCATAATTTGGGGGATTTTCTGAAACAATCCCACTCCGAAATTGATCAATTTTGAAGGTACATCGGAAACTTTGGTACCATTTAGCCCAGGTCGACGAGGTGGTCTAGTGGTCTAGAAAATATTCATTGCGAACATATTTATAACATTTTTCAGTTTTTGGTTAACAATGGTCCACACTCGGCCTTGGCACCCAAAAGTTACGAAAAAAATTTCTCGGTATATGTATAATTTTATATATCATTCGAACTGCGTTGATTACTTGCGTTAAATGGTGTCCAAATCAGGAAAGTCGCCTCATGGGTTGATGACTTACATTTTCAGGCTTAGGCATAAATTTTCATATTATTGCAATTATCTCCTTAAGCTTTGAAGCGAGTTCACTAAATTTGGCGCCATTCGACTGGCTCGACAATGCGGTTCGAATGATATTTCTTCACGACATTTTGGGTATCATGGTGGGATTTGAGGCACCAATGCAACCAAAAAATCGCAAAGGAGTTTTGTTACACATGTGGCAGACATGGATATTTTGTAACGCACCTTGTCATACTGAGTCGAATTTACGAAAATTGGCCAATTTCGACCACAATGCCAAGTGGGAGGTTCTGGTAACCCCACATAATTTTTTGGTCGACTAATTAATTTTATTATAGAACATTTTACGTCTCCGCCTGTCTCTCCCTAGTCGAAAAGCGAACCTTTTGCAACGGCAAGGCATAGTCTAACTATATAATTAAGCAAATCAAACAATTCATTGAGACATGGATGGGTTGGACGATCAGCCGATCGCTGTTATAAGCGTAGGAACTAAGTGCAGGGTACAACGAATAAAAAATATTAGAAATGGGAAAACTACAACTTGTAAAATATACACCTTGCCACTAGATTGCATTGATCATGCATTCCGCGTTCTTGCGTTGTATTAGTGTAATAACCGGTGACGCAGCTGCATGGCGCAACTTCCTAACACCATGCCCATACGACCCCGGCTATCGTAACCTCAAGGGTGGACCGTGAATACTAAATTTTGAACCTATTCTTGGTCAGACCCAAGAAGCTACGCAGCTTAGCAGGCCGCAGGCGCGCTTCACGGGGTGTGTTCGGACCCCGCCCGAAGGGTTGCGCACGTGTCTAGTATCGGGTATGATTTCTGAGGTCCCCCAGGGAGGCTAGCACCGACACCTGCTCGCAGGTCATGGAGCTTAGCCGCTATTCCCCTATTAGTGCATATTTTAAGCCCAGCTTTCTCTGCGTGGTCGTTCGAGATCGGGGTAGCTACGGTTCGAACTGACCGGGTCGGCGCGCAGAGTTGGATTGGAGGGGACCTTAATGGGTTAAGTTACTGACCTCTAATATGGACACTAGACAAAGTGTAACTTATAAATGTAAATGTTTAGCACCTTCTTGTTTTTGCTGGAAATTTCAGGAAAGGAGAATTATGTGCTCAGATTTTTTAGTTTTTTGTTTGATTAACAGTGTCCGAAAAGAATTCAGGTTAATCCGCCTTTAGTTTATAGAATACTGCAGGATCAGGCTATGCAGAGGTTGAGGTAAGATGAGGATTAACCGTAATGATCGGACCCCAGATGATAGCCCACGGCGGTAAGTATAAGTGTACCAACACCCGTTGTGTCACGGTTTTATTGCATATTTATACCATGCATCAAGCCGACTCCTACTTTTCAGGTTACCGTCAAATGATAATTTTATTTTTACCCCCAACCGCCCACTTTTTAGCCAAAGTTTCGTCCCTGGTACCCCTAAGCAATGTTTACCCTTGAAGTTCACTGATTTTCTCTCGACAAATAGCAGCCCGCAAGCTGACGCACAATAGGCACCTATGATTTACATGGCAAGTAGTGCTTGCATAGAATCAACGAGCGCTGATATTTTGACCGTATCCGCTTTATATATTTCAACCGATGCCCAATGAATATGGACCGTGGAGTCGAGTATTGCGCCAATATGTAGGATTGGAACGAAGATATTTGCACAAAAATGTTAATATAAATCGTTATATTTACAAAACCCGTTAAGACTTGATTTATTGCAGCACTAAAATGTTGAAAATTTGGCATTTATGTAAATTTAATTGTTAATACGAATAGGCTAAGTTCTCGGTATTTTGCTATGGGCCTATACATAAAAAAATCGCCTTCGTAGTTTTTGTGAACCCTATGAGAAGTTTCAAAAAATAGACAGTGGACTGGTAGATTTTTGGAGTTATGGTACACTTAATTAAAGGATTGTATACTTTTCATGTGCTGACACATTTCTCTTGCTTCTGTGTCATTGTTTGCCTAGGAGTTTGAAGTAATTTAGGAAGTTAAAAACATTTTGACCTTTTATTTGGTTTGCTGCTTGTCAGGTTTTCCTGCAGGTTCTTATGGTATAGTAGTATGACAAAAACGCCATCTGGGATGCATATTTCTAAGCTGTAACGCACTTAATGGTAAAAACTATTGTAGCCTCGTTTTCCATGTCACGGGTCACTATTAGATAAATGTGATTAGTGTACCACCATTTTTTTGGTCGCATCATGAAGATACCGTTGAGGCGTCTGTATTGTCAACTTGTAGAAAGTACCATGACGGTGCCACCGGTGCAGCAGACAAGACAGTGTCACGATATTATGAGCACACTGAAGACAGTTCTGCGACAATGTCACCAAGTTTATAAAAACTATCATGTCAACATCGACATTTTGTACAAATTGTAACAGCGTCATCGATGACGTTAAAGCCTAGTCACGATAACGTAACTATTTTGTACACAGTGTCGTGGCAAGACCACAAACGTTGTAAGCGCTGTCACGATTGTATCACTATTTATAGACAATACCCTGTGACAGAGTTAACAGGATTGTTGAAGCTGTTACAATGGTATCAAACATATTGCAGACAGTGTCGTGACAACGTCTACAGTGCATATTAGGGAAGCACTATCATGCCAGCCTCCACAATGTGTGTAATCGATGTACGCAAATTAATGTGAATGCTACACTACTGCATGAGAAACTTAGGGATCCAAAGAGCCTTAAGATAAAAGCTCTAACCGAGCTCTTACGTAGTTGGAATAATACGAACACATAATTTTGTTATTCACTAATTAAATTTCGAAAAGTGGAAAGAATGTTAGCACAAGTAAAAGGAACAAGTGTATGATGTTTTCTTAAGATTGTAACACTAAATGAATTTGCAGCATGGAGATTCACTGCGCAATGCCTAAAAAGCTTCAACACAAAAAAAAATTTTCCATTGAAGCCTTACCTAGGAGGTTTTGTATCGCTGAGTATATCCGGTAACCGTTACATGCGATACAATATAGTGATGAGTCATGTAGAATATATATATTATTTGATAATAATGCATAATGCATAATTTGATGCGTATGTCTTTCGTAAATAACGAATTAACTCCCACAGTTTTCTGTAAAAAATTATTCGTTTTTTCGAAGATTTTAAAGTATACAAATGTGTATGAGGTATTATGCGTGAGACAACTTTACGCGCTTACACCAAAGTTGTTCTTTAGTCAAAATCACTAATTGATTCGCGCAGAAATTCGCGTGCACAGTGTTTCCCTTGGTATTAACATTTTTGTGAACGCGAACATGAGCTCTGTGATGAACGAATGGAACTTCGATTCGTGCATATTTGTTCATTTTGCACATTTGTACGAATTCATCACATGACATTCTGAATGAGACAGCAACGCTCGCGGTCTATTTTATAGCATACGAGAAAAAACGTGACTGTTAATCGCGTTTTGACTTGTACGCAGTCAGCAAAATGTTGCTAAATGGTGATCGCGAACAGCCCCTACGCGTTGTTGCATCGCACATCGAGTACGGACACATAAGGGAAAATCGTGATTTGTTTGCGTTGATCGCTTTAAGATCGGGAACAGACTTGACAAAAAAACCGAGGTGCACGCACCTAAAGTGGACTCAGCATTATACGGATAACTGGAATGTGTTATAGTGAAATTCGGTTTTTAAAACAATATAAAATAAACAATTTCTCAATGTGAAATAAATTTTTTAAAAGAGAACATTACCGGGGGTATAAAATACTTTGTTCTTATCGTATAGGTAGTCGCTCCACATGTTAGGAAAGCAATATTTCAGCGGTTTTCTATAACATCCTTTTGCTGCAGCGCGCTGTCTAAATGCAATCATCTGTATATGTTCGATCTGAAACGTGTATTTCATACAGAGATTAATGACATCATCATCGCATTAGCAACACCAACAATCCATTATTAACATTTTAATGAATGATATGACGACTGGCAGCTCTGATGCAAAAGAATATTGAAATTCGAAGAAGCCTTGTTTTCCTGTTAGTGTTACCAGGAGCAAAGACTTAAAATGTATACAGATAAATAAATATGGTCAAGTGCATTTTCAACTAAAACATTCATTGTTGCTGCGTGGGTTTTGACTAATCTCTATGTCTAAATATTACCGTTCTTGAATTAATATATCTGTCTTGGAACAATCATTTTCTTCGCAGCATTTAGGTTTGTAATCAAACACAGGGAAGTTGTACCGGATATACTATAAGTAACGCTCCAACATTAAAGTGATCCAACACGCCAAATAATAAACATATCTAAAAGCCTTTTGGTATGCATATGCTCTTGTATAGAACTGAGGTTTTTGATGAATAACACTTATCCTAAATGCGAACCTGGGCGCCTCCAAGTACAATGCATTCTTCCAGTAGAAAACGCACACTTCAGCAGACTTTTGTATCCATGTCAGGCTGATGGGAGAGCTCCTCCCATATAGCTTTCTTTGAGTTGTGCTACAGAGTTTTTGGTATGCGTTTGTATACACTCTCCTTCAATACTCTCTACAAAAAAGTTAAAGGGGTTTAAAACAGGAGAACGAGAAGGCCACTCAACAGAGCTTCGCTGTAGCAGCCAACGGCCAGGGAAAGTTTCGTCCAACGAACGGCACGCAGCCATCGTAAAATGAGGAGGCGCGCCATCATGCATAAAGTGAAACCTGTCAACATTTGATAACTGTTGAATATGAAAGATAAAATTCATTGCTTAGCATCACTAGATAGTCGTCTGCGTCCACAGTACCATCGAAAAAGAACGGCCCGAAAATCCACCAGACTACATGCCGTCGCATGCTGTCATCCCAGAGGTATTGTTATGGTGTTAAATAGTGTTATGAGGTTTTATGCATGTCAATAAACGCAATTATGCCATTTAACGTTGTCGTTCAGCTTAAAATGGCAGTTTGAAATTTTCGTAAGATCAAATGACTTCGTCAGCTAAGCCCGGATTATCATCGAGACGATGTAGCCATTTTCACAAAATGTATCCCTGCGATCACAATCATCCTCATTCAGAGCATGAATTAACGTAGGTCTAAAAAGTTTTATACCCAGACTTTTAACATATCGGAAAACAGTCAATTCCTTGGTACTGGTTTCAACAGCACAACGGCAAATAGACGTTGTCGTACTATTGTCAAAATGATATGAAATATCAGCTATCGCAGCTTCACCAGATGCCGTCGATGGTTTTCCTGTTCGGACCTAGTGAGCTACAAAACCTGCTAAATCAAAACTTCTATTCATTGAATTTTATGATATGGGAGTTGTGAAGACGAATGACTAGGTGGCTGTCGCACAACTTCACGGCAGTTTTGGTTAACTGAATACAGTCTTACTGCAGTAATTCGATCAGCCAAGTTAAGTCGAGTGTCGGACAGTTTGTTATACGTATATATTTACAATATGTTTGGTTATACTTCCTGAAAGTATAAGGGCTGTAAGTGTATTATGTCAGTCTCTGCGATAGTTTGAAGTTGGGACTTTACTTTTGGTGCACGCTACAGCTAACAGCGCGTCTGCATAGCTATGGGCTTTGAAATTTTTGTTAGATACACGTTGGATCTGTCTGACATATGTAAGCCATATATATTATTTGAACGAGTGACAGCTAAAATTTTATTATTGTATTCGCTAAATCAAACCCATGTTGCAGTGACTTGCAAAATTTTCAAATTCAAGTACTGATGTGTGGACATTTGGGTAAAATGGTGTGCAGCAAACATCTAGAATTTGCTCTACAGAATCAAGAAAGATTGAATATTGTTGCATGATTATATATTTTTTAATATAAACTCGTCGGGTTTACACCAGGTAATAGCAACCAGCATATAATTGTTCCTCTGCAGCTGTACAACCTTTGGGTAAACAAAGCAGGCTATGTTTTTACAGTGGTTAAACAAACAATAAAGGCGAATTGGGTGCATATGTAATAACCGGTGACGCAGCTGCATGGCGCAACTTCCCAACACCATGCCCATACGACCCCGGCTATCGTAACCTCAAGGTTGGACCGTGAATACTAAAAGTTTAATCCTATTCTTGGCCAGACCCAAGAAGCTACGCAGCTTAGCAGGCCGCAGGCGCACTTCACGAGGTGTGTTCGGACCCCGCCCGAAAGGTTGCGCACGTGTCTAGTATCGGGTATGATTTCTGAGGTCCCCCAGGGAGGTTGACACCGACACCTGCTCGCAGGTCATGGAGCCTAGCCGCTATTCCCTGTCTTAGACTCATCGGAAGGTGTATAGTTCTATTTTAGTGTGATAAGTGTTGGAATAAAATATGAAAAAGTGCCTAGAAATTTGATGCTCAAGACGATTTACCTAGTTAAGATCGCGGTATGGTCCGTGTTAGAGCATTGATGTGGCCCCCACAGGGTTTCGACAAGCCCTGAGTGTTTACGGTCGGATTATCAATGGCGTAGCCTGCTTGCTCAATAAATTCTATGCTAGCGTACTGGTGCCTTGACCAGTGAAAGTTTTAACTCATCCGAATCGAGAGCATTCCTAACAAGTTTTGAGTCACTGTCATAAACGGGTGGAATTTTGCTTATGATCCTACGATTTTATCTCTTAATTTCGGTAATAAGTGAAAATGACCGTGCTAGAAGGCCATGCACGCCAGTGCTTGCGGCATTCTCGCACACAAGCCATGGCGAGCAGTGCCTGCTCGTCCGTATGGACAAATCAGAAAAACTCCCTAGCGCCTCTGAGTAAATCGAGTCTGGACACAATGAGTAAAATACAAAGTTTATTGTACTAATCAATATTTATCAGGGAACCAGTTCTCTTGCTCAGTTATCGAGGTCTACGGGTCGCGCCAGATCGGAAAAAGGGGTCAATAGTCAGTCGCCATTATCGCTTCGATACGGTATACTAAAAGGAAAAGAAGCAAGGGGTGAGCGGTTGCGGAGAAGGAAGTGGGGTGAGCGTGCAGCGATCCGCATGTTGCGGGCTAGGGGCAGTTATCCCTGCTTTGGCTCGATATCGGCGAACTAATCAGCTATGCAACACAATAAGCAGGGGCCCTAGTGTGCTTCAGAAAACGCTCACTTAAGGCGTGTCATCTTAAATGACTGTCCTCTACGCGCACGGCAAGTGACACGCTACCGGGTCAGGGGCACAATAGCGATTTGACTAAACTATGCGAGTTCTATTCCAGCACTGCTAGGGGAAGCGAGGACGGGTTGTTACTCAGAATAGCTCCGATGGTTAGGCCTACAGAGTGAGTCGTGTCATCATGTCGGTTGAGTTTACCTACCGGTAGTACGACTGACCGAACGAAAGCGGGTTGGGAGTGAAATAATCCGGTAAAATCCAGTGCGGTGGGGGTCAGTTGCGACTCGAAAACGGCTCTAGGCGATTTCTTAATTGATCTCTGGGCCGCCCTCCAGGGGCGAGCCTGGTTATTTTAGTTCTAGTTTTGTTTCTCTACCGGTATTTCGTTGGGGACAAGTTTTACGGGCTGGGCGCACTGAGCCGGGGAGTGACTCGGCCTTATTGCTCCCTCTGGGGTCGTTTTGAATAGTTGGGCCCTGGGCGATCGGCCCGGGACGCATTTGCGTCTTTGGTTTTCTCTTTGGTTGTTTGTCTTTTGCCTCTCTCTAACGACGATATTGTCGTCCTAATGCACTGCTGTATGCAGTGTATCAACTGCCCTGTTGTGCAGTTGAATTATCATTGACTTCGTTGTCAATGTTTTGTGCTCCTATGGCTGACTGGTTAAGACCAAAGATTCTGCAGCGGACTTAAATTCTCCGTGCAGGATCAACTCACGAAATGGGAAAATACAACTGGCTGACACTGAAACTGTAGAAAAAGTGAAACCGGGCATACATAGTACATAGCCTAACGGGCAAACCGAGCTAAAATCAAAGAAAAGCTAAACTCAGCGATCAACTCGCTCCAAAAAGAAAAAGGGGTTTTGCACTCTCCCGGTTTGGGACCGAAATGGCCCGGGCGAGGAGGTAAGTTTTCTTTATTTTCAGGAAGTCCTAAAATTTTGTTTGAAGGCGGGGACACGAAGTGTTTCTCCCGCAAAGGCGGTATCCGGTGACGACGTAGGGGTAAGCCTTAATGCTGTTTCTTTTAGACAATGGTCTCGAGAGAAGACCATTGCGTAGTGCAATGGTGAACACTGGTAGACTTAGATGTTTTGATCACGTTCTTATTTGGGTCCAAAACTGGTGTACTACCACAAAACGAAGCGTCATCGTCCCAGGTCGAGGTCGGCTAAATTTTTTTCAGCTGGGGGCTTGCTCGTCCAGCTCGTTTTTGAATAAGCCGGGGGTCCAGAGGGACATCTAAAGTTAATCCGGTCAGTCGTCACAATGAAACGTGTATCTAGGTGAGATACCAACTAGATTTGTTAAAACGCCCTAGGGTCGGTGTCAAACGATTAAACCGAGACGATCCTTAAGCAGCAAACACCTTAAACTCAAGTAATGATACCTAGAATTTGATCTGTCTTTTGTGTTCGCAAATTTTCCTAACTCAAAGAACAAAGCGAAATTTTAAGGGTTTCCTAAAACCCGACAGAGGCTAGTCCTCCGTCCCTAATCTGCATGTCTGTCCAAGCTCAAACACGGCATGAGCATTGAACGATCAACTAAGCTGCAAATTTGGAAACCGTAATAGCAAAACCATTGAACAAATCCCTATTTTCTGTGGCATGCACGTTCAAGAAACTTTACCGTGGTCGGCTTGGGAAAAGTCGTCGATCCTAACCCAAAAGAAGCAAGTCATGAAAAAACCTGGACGAGAAGCGTCCATTTTGTTGTGCCTTACCTAAGACCACGGAGAATCAGCTGGACTTCGACTTTGTCACCTACAATTTGTAACCATCCCGTGTAATCACTCAAGATGCCGTAAACGGGACTCGATGTGTGGAGGTTTATCAACGAACTTATTAGATGGCCTATGAACGACCTGTCACTGTTACAATTGGGGAAAGTAAACCCCCATTCTCTCGGTTCTCTTCTTGACTTACACTATTCGATCCGGGACTGCAATCGCTAGTCCCCTTCCGCAAGACGAAAGACGTCTACGCGGGTCCTCCAACCGTCGAATCCCATTCCGAACTCGCAAATACCAAAACACGGGAAAGCAGAAAAAACAATGTAAAACGATACATCATAAACTCTAGCGTCGGAGCCAGTCAGTAGAGTCGACCGAACTGCGCGCTGCCGAAATCGAACTGATTCCAAGATTCGACGCGTTGGTCGTAACCTCAAAATTTTCGCCTGTAGTTAAGGATGGCGATTTTGTCGCCGTCAATCGTTGGCGATTTCTTGACGCCCACTTTTTTTGGGTTTTCTTTCCAGTGTCCAATTGGGGACACTTCCGGAAATTCGAATCTTGACGGCTACCGTAAACCGTCGATGTCCTTAAAGAGGGTCGGCTTCAATTAAATTTGCCGACATCAAGTTTGAATCTTCCGAGTACTCGGAAGTTGACCATCTGTGATTTTCGTCCCAAATTTCTCAAGAAAAGTAAATTTTGAAGTCCCAATTTCCCGTCCTTATCGCCGGATGTCCAGCGAAATTGGATCCTAAACTCACAACGTTTGAACTGTTTCCGGTCCCAGCTTAAGTCAAACTATTGAAGATATTTTCGGGTCACGCAATTTCCTTCTTCAGCCCCAATTAGCGTGACAATCTGCTCATATTTTGACTATCTGCTCTTCCCAACCCATCCCGAGTCGGCAAACATCAACTCGGCCTTTGTGGTTTTCGACTTGCCGCCCTCCTAATTAAGCTAAATTTTGCTTTGAAGATGACCCTCGCTCATGAGGACATCCAAAAACAACGAAAAAGTTCGAACTAATTTATGGTTCTCATGCGAGTATATTTGTTTCAAGGCGCGTCGGGGGGGTACCGACGGCGGGAACATGCCCGTCTCGAGGCCAGAGACGGGGCGAATTCTAACGTACTCCTAATTAGTCAGGCGCCCTGTTTTCTAGGGCCCCTAGGGTCCGCGGGAGGGCCCTAAAGTCGCCCCCGTTCGTCCTAGTCGTTCGTATTTTGTCCGTCCGTAAAACTCTGAAAATTAGTAAATTTTAGTATGTGGTGTCCTCGTTCGTCCGTCCTTATGTTATGTCCTTACATATATAGTCGGAGATATATACATATACATACATATATATATATATATAATATATATATATATATATATATATATATATATATAAAGTAACACATAATTTGCGCCTTCAAATTGTTAACTGTAGAGTTAATCTGGAAACAGTAGCAACGGCTTGAGGGAGTTTATATCATTGAGTTTGGGTCTTTTGAAGCGAATGTGTAAATTTTCAAGTATACGAAGGACTAGTTCTGAATTAGGTGATTGGGCATTAACTTGGCTTAGGATGGTAAAGTTATCTATTGAGGGTTTCGAAGTACATG
>JASANE010021248.1:0-11198 GCA_030248225.1 Trileptium ribeirensis
TGATAAACCACATACTTTTATACAAAACAATAAACCGCATACTTTTATACAAAATAATAAACCGCATACTTTTACACAAAATAATAAACCACATACTTTCATACAAGACAATAAACCGCATACTTTTATACAAAATAATAAACCGCATACTTTTACACAAAATAATAAACCACATACTTTTATACAAAACAATAAACCGCATACTTTTATACAAAATAATAAACCGCATACTTTTATACAAAATAATAAACCGCATACTTTTACACAAAATAATAAACCACATACTTTCATACAAGACAATAAACCGCATACTTTTATACAAAATAATAAACCGCATACTTTTACACAAAATAATAAACCACATACTTTTATACAAAACTTTGAACCACATACTTTTATAAATAACAAAGTCAATAGTTTTATACAGAACGTCTGCTGACATGGAACGTCCCTTGTAAGTACGACCAGCTCTGTCCCAACGCATCCCAGTCCAATTTTGGGTGTGAACATCCTAAAATCCGTGACAGGGTCGGAACGACCCTGTTACACTATAATTTTAGGATATTTGTGCTATTTTGTCATATATCAATATGACATATCTTTTGTGTTCAGTAAAAATACACAGATGATGTACCATACTAGTCATAATTTTGTAGTGACGTCTTGGTAGCTACGTTGCTTTCGTTTTCACTTATAGTACTGTTTAATTGTATTATGGACAAAGTTTTGTCGCTGTCTTCTGGTTGATACTCTGTTTTAAACTAAACATCCAGATCGTTTAAATTCATTGTTTTTGATTTTCACAAAATGGGCAAAAATCAAAGATCTAATTCGTCTTCTGATATTTGTTGATGTTCTAAACCACATCATAAATGCATGGTTGGTTTCTCATCTTGCAACCATCAAATCCATTTCGAATGCGTTGGACTATCGGCGTCTGACCTTAGTATCGTCATTCGGGAAACAGATACTGCCTATATTTGTAAATCATGCCTTCCTGTGACCTCAAAAGATGAAATCGACCGTCTTAAATCTCGTAGCCCCTCTAACTTTATTACTGCTGCGCTCCACCGAATCCACAAACAGCTTCAGGTTCCCAATCCTCGGAACTGTGTTCTATTTCTTAAGACCTGATAAATACAATTATTGTCGAGGCAACAAAAGCTGCAACAACCGCCGCAATGAAAGCACTAATGCAATATCTCGAAAAACGTGATAAAAGGTCCAATCTCGTTATCGTCAGTTGGCCCGAATCCTCGTCAGCTCTTATTTACATCAAAACGCTTTGGATAAAGAAAAGATTGATGATTACTGCTCCAGGTTAAATATATCTGTTGATTCTTTTATCAGCAATTATCGTGATGGCAAAAAAGCAAACCCGCGCCCCTCGGATTATCAAAGTGTGGTTTGCTGAACACAAGGTTATTGAACGTAAAGTTTTTCAATTCAGTACCTCGCACCTTATGAAACCGATGAAGATTTCACGTCTGCTAAATTTAATCATTTTATTCGTCCAGATATGACTCGAAAAGAGGAGATCGCGGATACAATTTTACGTTCTGAATTAAAAAACCGCAGGGCTTGCGTGAATATAACCTTATTATCCGTGATGGAAAAATTATTATGCTCCCTCGGTCAGCACAGTTGGAAAACTACTAAACGCTGGGCACAACGCAAATTCTGGTCCAATTATTCTTATTAACGCAAGATCGCTTAGAAACAAAATTCCTGATTTATACTTTATTTAGTACACCTGTATCCATCAACTGTTTTTGCCATAGCTGAATTTTGGCTAAAATCAGATGATTGTAATACTATATTTCCTGAATTTGTTGTTAGTCATAATATTTTTCGGGCTGATAATACTTCTTCTACTGATAGAGGAGGTGGTGTTATTGTTTTTATGCCCAAGTGTTATCCAGTTAGCACATTAGATACAGTACCTAATAAATTCTTTGAAGCATTATGGCTAGTTATCCACCTTTCTAACAAGAATCATTTTTTCTTGGTGTTATTTACCGCTCGCCCACCCCTAACAAGTTTGATTCCACCTCCTCTTTATTAATTCACTTAGAATCGGGTCTTGGAAATTTCACTACTCATATTTTTATCTTGGGTGATTTTAATTATAAAGTGCTTAAATAGGATGGTATAACTAATGACACTTCTGGCCCTGACTATCTATTTTCTTCCCGGCTCACTGAGCTTGGTCTTGAGCAATATGTATCTCATCCCACGCATAATACAGGAGGTATTTTGGATCTTTATTTTTTCAAATTCCGTTGATAATGCGTATGACGTGTATCTTGGTAATAATTTTGTTAATTCATTTCATTTTATGGTGCATGGTAAATTTGGTCCTTTTTGTTATGACCTACAATCATATTCGGAAATACTTCTCGCACACTGCGTCAAACCGTTTCGCAAATCATCAAGCGGTTACACTTAGCCAACGCAATAGACCAGCCGCCAACTTAAACCTTGGTAATGCGAGAAATATTCCTGTTCCGCCGTTCATGACATCAGTCAGAACAGAAAATGTTGTGGGCGATCATTCTGCGTCTGTGCAAGGATATCTTCCTTGTAGATACAACAGGAATGAATCAGGATTGATCATTGCTGACCAAAGAATGGCAATCAGTTCGATGGCAGCTCATCCGCATAACTATTCTACGTTGACTCGCCTCTAGCTTATGAAGACTCGCCGGGTTATGAAACTATTAAGTTTGCAAAAGTTCACCGATTTCATTTCGTCACAGCGGTATGAAAGAGCACTTGGCTTAGCGAAAATTATTGTTGCTGCAGATCGAAACAATTGACAACTTGGCATAGCTTAACTGAAACTTTTTAAATTTTAGGTTTAAGTTTGTTTTTCTGTATAATATTCTTTTACGGGGTATTGATATGTTTTAAACAGGTATATACATATTAAACAATAGTATACTTAGACATGTATACTTATAGTTGAGTAATATGAACTTCTGATAAAATTGCTAAAGTTCGTTCATTTCAATTGAACGAAGAACTATTTATCTACCTGGAGCGGAATATCAATGATTGCTGCAAGTCGCAATCATTTACATTGCTCTATGTCTTACGACTTAAAAGCATTATAATTTCATAATTACAGCAGTATTTTTTGCCGACTTAGGACTCTGACGGCCTGAAATTCGTCGCATTTTCGGTTTCGTACTGGATGCCCTGGTTCTTGTACACTCGCGAAATTTCGGGCTTGTCATTTTTAATTTACCTCACAAGAATGACACAAATGGCTCCTCAAAGATCTGCATTACTGTAAATTGATAGCACTTTTTAAGTTTACAGGCGGAGATTGGTTGGTAACCATTCAAAGTGTATAACGTTTGGGCTTTATCTTACTGAGAAACTTATATACTGTAATACGAGTAAAACGGGTAGTACGAGTTAAATTTGTTTTTAGCTAAACAGTTTTTGCAAGCTTTAATAATGCTTCTCACTACGTGGCTGCAATTTGTCACAAAGATATGGGTAGATATTTCATAAAATTGGACTTGATATTTTTTATAAAGAGCATTCAATCATGATATTGTCCAAACAAAATTTACAAATGATTCCTCAAACAAAGATCTGCACAAGTGGAATAGATAATGCTTTTTTAGTTTACACGCGGAGATTTGTTGGTAACCACACCAGCGAGTGTAACGCTTTGGCATTAGCTTTCATAGAAGCTTTTATACTGTAGTACTAGTAAAACCAAGCCATTAAATATTAATAATTTTAATAATCGTGGAAAGCCTGTGGGGTAATACCATAGCTCCGACGAAAGACACTTGCGAACTCACTGCCCAGTTAAAGCCAGAACTTACCAATAGGTTTGCCGTGTTTCCATGATTTATAATTCTAGTGTATCATGAGAGGTTTCATGTGATCAGGATACACTGATTTGATTTGGTATTAATTTATTGGCGCTTAGGAATGTATAAATCTATAACATATTAAATAATATGCGAAAGTACAATTTATCAATTGTTAACAAAACTATTAAACAAGGTATCCCAATTAAAATAAAAAAACAATGGGTTACTGATGCTAAAACCAGGGTTTTTAAAAATTGTATATATTCCGTTTTTATATCGGCTCTAGAATTGAAACAAGTAAATATATAAGATAGAATAGTAGTGTGCTCGGCAGAAGTTTCACAAACGCTACATAGCATTCAGTTAAGGTTACATTAACGATTTCCAGGGAAGTGTTTATGAACAGTATATCCAGAGTATTCTCAGCCTAGGTAACAACACAATTCGAAATTAAGTTGGATAAATGACCCAATGTGTTGCAATTTGGAGGTTTATAGATGCGCACAACCCTATGGTTCAATTAAGGATCATTTAATGTTTTTCATACTCGAAATTAAGTTGGATAAATGACCCAATGTGTTGCAATTTGGAGGTTTATAGATGTGCACAACCCTATGTTCAATTAAGGGTCATTTAATGTTTTTCATACTCGAAATTAAGTTGGATAAATGACCCAATGTGTTGCAATTTGGAGGTTTATAGATGCGCACAACCCTATGGTTCAATTAAGGGTCATATAATGTTTTTCATACTCGAAATTAAGTTGGATAAATGACCCAATGTGTTGCAATTTGGAGGTTTATAGATGCGCACAACCCTATGTTTCAACGAGATAGGAATGTCTATAGCTACAACTTCTAGGTCTGACTATGAATATCACTCATATATTATAACAGTATAACTAGTGAAATTTGAATAAAAATCGCGACGCGGCACTGTACGAAGCGATGTTTTCTTTCCGTTACACTTAGAACTACAAGTACCCAGAGGCGGATCATGACCTAATGGGGCCCTGAGGCCGATTGTTCTTGCGGGCCCCAAAATATATAGAAACACTCGTAATATGGTTAGCACATATTATTTAAAAAATAGTGAGACGGTCGTAAAAAATCAAAACAATTCAAATTAAAGCAAACAGAAACATAATAATATCTAAATAATATTTAATAATAATATTTAAAAAAAAATAAAATCGCCACGGGCCCCTTGGAGCCGCGGGCCCTGAGGCCACGGCCTCATTGGCCTCCATTATGGCCCGCCCCTGCAAGTACCTACATATCAAACTATAACATAATACCTCATTGTGAAGCCATATTTCACACAATACATACAATAAGACACTAGTTGTTCCAGATAAATGCATAGATTTTTGCCTATTTTGTTGACTAGAATGCTCGTAAATGAAAAAATTACGGCTTATAACGTTTTCTTTCCACGTTTTGGGCCTACTCCACCATTCAGTTTCACTTTCAAATTATATTGTCGCCGTTTAAGATTAGCTCATAGCAAATTTGGTACATTTACCGGCAGAAAGATGGCCATGGTCGTCGAGGAATCAGTCTTCAAATAGTACAAGTTTTTCAGTCCTTACCACGTATGTAGACCGATTATTTTCATTTGACACCAGTTCCTGGTTCAAATAGTACAAGTTTTTCGGTACTTAAAACGTATATAGACCGATTATTTTCATTTGACACCAGTTCCTTGTTCAGATCATGGTTTTATTTCGAAGCACTGATTTTTTTCGCGTTTCTAAGCATATCGAATGTCTTATGTAACCGTTTGCCATTGCTTTGTTAGTCTTAAAGGATTATGTCAGTTTTTGTCCTTTATTGTGTGATGTCAGGTTTCCCACAAGTCATCGTGTAATGTTTGGTTCCTTTAACTATCTTCATTTTAATCCCGCGCAGAGGACAGCCCAGAAATATATCCTAGACAATTCATCAGATACTCTCTGCAACATGTCATCGAACCAACAAAGCCATCTTCGTCAGATGGTTGTAGCTGTCTCGGATATTGAGAATATATAATACCTTAGCGTTTGTTACGTGGCCCATGCGTGATATCTCCAGAATTTTACGTAAGTAACGACGATGGTCGAATGCATGCAGGCCTCGCTTATCATGAACAAGTAGGTTTCAAGACACAGCTCCGCAGAGGACAATAATTTTACCGAAGACTCATAGACACGGCGTTTTGTAGCAGTTGACATTTCCAGACGTTTCCATAGCACCATCTCCATGCCACTAAACGCAATTGAAACCATCTGTATACGACGTTGTACCTTGGGAGAGATGACTATGTTTTCAGAATTGGAATAAAGTTAAGGTTTTCAATTTGCTGAACCGTTTGACTGCCAAGTTGCACCGAGCTGCGGTAGGCAATACTGGTTTTCGGTTGATTCCAGTGGAGTGATATCAAGTTCGTGAGGCTGAAGACATTATTCACCCCTTCTATGCCGGTATGAGCGATAAGACCAGTGCTAGAACGTAGTCCACGACATGGTTGAACAGTGTTGGCGATAAAACTGATGAAAACAGAAAATGAATGTTTAAATGTTTTAGTTTCTGGATTCTGATTTGATGAAGTTATATTTTCCCATGCGGAAAAAATCGATTTCGATTGGTGATTTGTGAAGAGTTTTTCATATTTACACAATGTAGTCCATGTCACTGTCACTGTGTAAAGAATGCAATTGCGTTAAAGTTTGTCGCAAGGATTCATTCCATTTTATTACACTGTCATTTACACTGGACAAACAATAGAGTTTAACACTTTTCATACAAAACAATAGAGTTAACATTCTTTGTGCTGTAACGATTGTAAAATCCTTAAGTAAACATTCCTGTAAATATAGATCGTTTTATAACAAAATAGTTAGCGACGTATAGTTGACGACAATTTATGTTACTCGCTATAATGAGTCAGTACTTTAATGTGTTTGTCTAAAGCGTTAGCAGCGACAACATTTTAAGATGTCGATAACTTGATGCGAGCATCTCATGGACAATCCTCTCCTAGCCAGAATTGGGATGGACATACTCCATGAGAGTATATTTTGGGGGGATATTGTCCAAGAAGTTTTTTATCCGTTCCCGCATTGGCCTCAAAAATATCAATCCGATCCGATAACCGGCTAACAATTTAATATCATGACTCTTAAACGGGGTTCTGCAAGATTTCTTTTTCTGCGTTTTACGGAACACAGTTCTGGCTGAATGGACGAGGACTTGACCCGTATTGTAAGCCACCATCTCGACGCCAAATCAGTCGCTATAACGGGGACAACAGGCAGAAATCTTGTTTTACATTGCCTCCAACAAGATATATCAGAGTCGCTTACCTTAATCCAGCATGAAATCCGACATATTTCAACCCGGTCCGAACCGAGATAGACCCAACTTTATTGCGGTTTAAAAAGTAACATCTTAACTCAAATCATTTTATAGTAGCGTTAAATTTTAGTACACATGAGCGACACATTCATTGCTGAAGCTTAACTTAAAACGCTATCCGCCGTTGGTCTTGTTCCTGTAGGAAAGCTCTACGATTAATTAGCAATTTGCAATTTATGCATGATATTCCAGTTGCATAACTGCGAATTTTTTCCATATATACCATGCGCATGAATGTTTACTGCATGAGCCTATTCAATATTTTCGAGAAGAACGTCCCAATCCGATAAAAGTCCTAAAATCAGTTTTTCATTTGCGACATTGCTGAATAAAATTCGTCAGCAAGATAGATCATTATGTTACGAAGTTACGACATTAAAGCGGAATTTTATTACGCAACAGCCATACGTCTATAAAGCATTCATCGTTGCATTTTTTTTACATTTAGGCTTAAAAATTGACACATACTGACAAATACGTTTATGTACATGATTTAAGTTTCATGAGCTGTGATTAAACGGCACTCATTTTAAGACAAAATTGGAACCTATCTTTGTGTTATCGTTCATAACACAGCAGTAAGCAAACTGTTGTGGGTCAAATTTCACAATTGGAAATATCGTATACTGCAGCACGTCTACAGGCACAACCTCACGAGCATACCATATTCACTTGGTATAGGACGGCGACAATTTCCGTACTCGTGGTAAAACAAAATTGATTGACTGTCGGTGTTTTGTTCGAATTTGTAGAATACATGTAGCTATAGACTGCATGATCATAGCTTTGAGATTATTCTACCAGCATCTAAGCTAGTGAATAAGCTGTCCTAATTTGGATTAAAATTGTTTCATATTTAAATGAAAGAGTTCGTAATTTCTGGTATATTATGTGGCACAGTGCATGTACAACTTAAATGTGGAATATTGAGTTGCTACGAAATAAGGACTTAAAATAGTTATTTGCCTAAAATCTGATTAAATGTAGCTGTCATTTTATGAATCTTCAAAATAAGAAAACCTATTTGGTTTAAGATTCGTAATAATAAGTCTAAATGTATTGAACGCCTCACGGTCCAGTTGTTGCTATTGAACTAATTGTTGTTTTCAACAGTTTGTGGTTTTATAGCTAGGAATCACAAACAACGATCCTAAACCAAACGGTCCAGTTTTGTTATAGCATTAAATTTTGTTAGCAATGTGTGTAGCGCAGTCTCTCATATAAGTAGCTTAAATGGTTGTTTAGCGCATTTGAATTGAGTTTTAGCATTTTGCGGCGTCTAAAACTTGAGAATAAACCTTAATATTAACTGTTTAAGCAATAAAATAGTAAAAACTAGCTAAGATTACCGGCGCCGCCCAGGCTTGTAAAAAACCTATGCGGTATAGTAGCCTGGCGCATTGATTAGCATTACCTATGTGAGTTTCTTGCGTAGTTTATGTTGAAGGTCCAAATGTGCGAATTTTCCAAACTCAATGAACTTAATAGACAACTTTGAGTCAGGGTTCATTCAGAAGAACGGAATAACTTTGGCTATCATCTGTAATCAAGCCGTAAGTCGTTTTCTTCATTGTGAACCAATACCCGGCTTTCGTTCAGAGAACTTACATACATACAGACCATATGAACTCTGCTTTCTTTTCGAAGAACGAAAAAATCATTCACTTAATACACACAATATGACCTACGATGTGTTCTCTTGACAGGTGATAATTTTTGTAAAAATGTTTGTTGTTTTTTTAATATTACCCTCTTTCTCGCACGTCCATCAATAAATACAATGTCCGAATGTGGTTCGCGCATATAATGTGAGATGAGCCCAGCTCGACGACGCTTGTGAATTAAGATTTAAAGCGGTGCTCGCAGCTCAATTAAAGCGGTGCTCTCGGCTCAGCGAAGTATACGATGGACTTGTCGAAAACAGTTATGAACTGAAGTGCTAATGTCGAACCCACGTCCTCGCATCGACGGCAAGTACCGGACACTATGCGCTTTCGGCGCTACGTAAAATAAGTTTTCGGCATTCGGCAAAAAAAATAAAAAAAATAAAAATTAATTTGACACTTAGGTTTACTTATGATTTATACGGTCAACTCATGAACAGTCATCTACCTAATCATGATAATGTGTTAGCCCAAATTTCCATCCAAAAAGTACGTCCTGCATTTTGAAAAAATAATTTAAAAGTATGTTGGATTGCGCCGAATAAACGATCGACGGACGTAGCATACGGGAAAAACTAAAAGAGAAAAACAATTACTTGAGTTGACTATAAAAACTAAAAAATGAGTTTCGATTGAGTTGTAATAATTATACGCATCCGTATATTTTGACTACACAACATTTACACAAATACCCCATACAAACAGAATCTATACTACACTACTCATCACAAAGTGTTCAGCCATACAAAAGTAGCTCCGGCGTCTTGAAACTATGTAGAGAAACTGTGTTGCAGTACGCTTAGGCGACATCCGTGTTTCCAGCTGGTAGCCACTACCACACCAAAAACGGAGAAACGGATAAAAAACGATCAAAGCAGGGTGTTGCCTCACAGTCCACCATGGACTTCTTGCCGAAGCGTCGCCCACCGAAGGACTGCGGTAATTGACACATCCAAAAGTGCACCAATTAACTCAGTACTTAAGCTAATACATAATTAGCTAACCACCAAAATATACCCCGCGGGAGTTTTATCAATAGGTTTACAACCTAAGTTGGACTTTGCTGATTCAGAATATCTATGGGTTGGGGGGTGACAAAGTTCAAAGACAAATATTCAGACAAATAATAAAAAGACGAAAATCCCTCTCCCCTTATATATATATAGATTTTGCAGGAGCGAAATCGTCTAAAGTGAGGAATAATGGGTTTTAATGTTTTGTAGAATTTGTAAGCAGAGGAATTAACCGGATTGAGCTCAAATACAAAAAAGGCAATGCTGAAAGTATTTTCCATTTCGAATGCCATGGATTTTAGCGTTTCGCAGTACATATACATTTATATTATTATAAATCTCTAATTAGCCTAAAGCAGCTGAAACTATATCTAAATAATATGCCATGATGAAAAATCCATATTTGAAAGGTTTTAAGTTGATCCAAGGATTTTGCATTTCAGGTTTTAAAGCATTTCTAACTCATGACCCACGCCTGAGGCTGAAGCATTGCCGACTCAACATGATAATTATATACAAAGCAAAATATATTTCTGAAAAGTGTCAATTTATTGTGCAGCCGCTTGTTTGTTTTGTCAATAAAAGCTTGAAATTTGTCCGGAATTGAAAACTGATTTTTTTTCGGAGAAAAATTGGCAGAATAAATTTATCTGCAATCATTTGGTATGAACCTTGAAATGATACAGATTTTATGCAGCAGCATATACTGTTTTGTCAACGATATTAGGGAAATTATTCTAAAACGCTTTCGATATTGGAGAATATAAGTAGATGAAAAAAGCTGCTTTTGCCCCCCCCCACCGGTGGGGACCGGTGGTGGTGAGTCATGGGCATTACTCTTATTTATATATATATATGTTTACCATACATGCATACGTATGTTTATTGTATATATAAATACAGACATGCAAGTAGTATAAGAGGGGGTTTTCGTCCCCGCTCCGCAGCGGAGCCATCATCTACAGTAATCCCTTTTACGCTATGGCCAAGGAGCAAACCCTCAGGGCGGTATATTATTTTCGACTCTGAACACACCCGTAAGGGTGTAGTAGTGTTTTCGGATAATATAACACACCCGTAAGGACATGATAGTGTTTTCGGCATTTTAACACACCCGTAAGGGTATAATACTGTTTTCGGCATTTTAACACACCCGTAGGGTCATAATAGTGTTTTCGATATTTTAACACACCCGTAAGGGCGTAGTAGTGTTTTCGATATTTTAACACACCCGTAGGGGTATAATAGTGTTTTCGGATTTTTAACACACCCCTAGGGGCACAATAGTGT
>JASANE010021250.1:0-44759 GCA_030248225.1 Trileptium ribeirensis
GTACGCCTCCAGCTGCGACTCACCACCTTCGGTGGCTCGTCTTGCCTCCGTCAATAAAGTTAAATGTACGCCTCCGGCTGCGACTCGCCACCTTCGGTGGCTCGTCTTGCCTCCGTCAATTAAATTATATATTCAATTTTCGGAGGTCTCCCAATTATCATTTAATAAGTCTGTGGGTCGCAATCGGATTTCCATAGGACCGGTCTCATTGGAAAGACCGGAAGAATTTCGTACCAGAAAAATTCGCCACCCATCCACGAACAATTGCTCAAAGATTCCGGTGTTACGGCCGGAACCGCTAGGACCCTAAATAAATTGAATTTTCCTAGTGCTGTCGTGTAAAAATCATGCCATTTTCTCACAAATTCGAATGGATTCAGCGTCGCACCGCTCTATCAACACTTCCCGGGTCGGGAAGAGTAAGGTGCCTTAAAATACCTCACCAAACCCGCCGGTTATATATACAATAATCATACAACGTACATAAGCAAGTTCAACGGTACAAATTACAAATAAGTATCATTACGATCAGTATGCCATATATATATCACGGTGGGTTGGGACCGGTGAGGTACGACAATGTTAATGTACCTCACCCGACCCAATCAACCAATATCAAATTAACAATAAATACGAATGTTATGGATAGTCATGCGAGTTTCGCACGACCGGCACAATATCAAGGACAACAATACATACAACAGGATACAAATAATACATGGCAACACATAACAATAACAAATAGACGATAATATTGATTCGTAAGATGGATTCTCTCGTACGGTTACGTCGAGACATGACCGAGGCTTGTACGGTTGAAGCCATCGGTAACTAGATCTTATACACACGCACATTTGCGGGAAAGGTCTCTAAGTTCATTCAAAACCGTTGTTCTCTTGGAATTAGATTCTGTGGAGGTTTGTGGTTAAAATCCGTGAATGTGGTAAGGATTAATCAGTCACGTAACGATTCAGCATGGATCTGTTACATAAGTAAGCGAAAGTACAATCAGTTGCCAAATTATACATTTTTGACGTCTTATAAACCCCCTAGTTCAGCTGGGGAAATCACACATGTAATTTCGGTTGCCCGAGTTCAGAAGTGGAAGGCCGGAAGATAATTGTAGTTTTGCGAAGCCAGGCTTATTTTAGTTACGGATATAATCATTCAAGAATTTTTCACGAGCAGATTGCAAAACATTTGCTTTTCCTTCAAATCATTAATGTAGATAAACGTTAAATGTAGCATTTAACAGTTTGACGCACTATCATAATTTCTTAGACTTAGGGAATCGATTTCAATGACGCCTTGCTCTAAATCCCACCGCTGTAACATTGCATCAACTAATAATATTTGTCATCATAAAAATCACTGGTATTAAAACATGACATAGGGTTCATACGGGATTTAGATATTCAAAATGTTTCACTAATATAAACACTGCAATAGTTCCAGTTATTAATGATGTACCCAAAATGAATTAACGTATCGGATGCGAGGGTGAAGCGGCGTGGGCGTGGTTTCATTTATAGGTTACCACTTTGTGTAATCACCTGCACCAGGCTGAATTGATGCATATATCCTCCTAAGACCTCAGTGGCCCAGAACCCATTGAAAATCCAAAAACCTCGCCGACCCTAAGCTCACTTAAAACAACTGAAAACGTACCAACATCGTGCTAATTTCGTATCGCATTTGATCCATCGATCGATCGTAATTTGTGCTGGTCTCTAGATAACCAAATCTTTGTATTTAACTCACCGAATTAAAGCCAGGTCGATGCTTGTAGCAGCTATTTTAAATATTCAGATTCAGGAGTCTGCGGGATATGCTCGAATTAAATCGTCCAACTCGGTAACAGTATCGATTATGTACAATATCTGACTAGAAAGTTATCATCATTATCATATAACCCACGGACACTGTTTGTCCAACGCTAGCCTAAACAGTACCTCTGACCGGTGATCAGAAAATTACATTCTATCTATTATTTTCTCTTACAATCATAATATGATATTTATATTATAAACCAACAATTTCAAGTTTCATACAGAACATGTAACAAACGTATGTGTAGTATATTTATAATATATAAATTTCGAAGACTAGGTTCCGGTTCCGGTAAATTTCGGTTCCGGTTATTCCCTGCCTAAACCCAATGGAATCGCCTTAAAAGGCATGAAATATTCGTGCCACTCAATATAACCAAACCATCGTATACCTAAAAACTTATATACTGATCATTCTTCATTAAACATGTACGCAACACATAACCAAACAAATAAAAACTCACTACATTTTGGAAATCGGGTTCGTCAACAGAAAAACATTTTTGACACCCCCATGAAAAGTTAATAGTCAAGTTGGGTTCCAGATAGCAACACCATTGTATCCAGCGTGTTTGATAACCTTATAGGCACCCATTGTATAGTAAAAACGCGCAATAACATGTCGAAATTTGAAATATCGGTATTTCTGACAAAGGGTCGACGAACCACATTTGTGTCCACAGCGGCCCTGAGTGTGGGCCCACAAAAAATCGTGGTCATTAAATTTGTAGATCTCGATAAGCTGGTTCTGTATAGTGGTCTTCATTTTTCGATCCGACATTTGTGTCGGTGTCGCGGAATACGGGCTGCGAAGCACTGGTACCCATATGGCCAGATTTGTCAAACACCCTTCAAAACCTGTTTTTGATATTTTGACACAAAAGATGAACTCGGAGCTGTTCGCGTTCAACGAATCGGCACATCGTCATCACTTTTGCTATCGACCAAAAGGATCATCGAAATCTATTCATATGAAGATTATAGAGATCGATGCAATTATTGACACTAAGCAATGAAAGAAATGCGCAGGCTCAATGTACAATTAATGCAGCATTTCGGTTAATATTCAGCAATTTTGTAGCAGCATTAGGCACTAAATTCCATATTTTTATTCATGAATTCAACAAGGATTTATCTTCTACAGAAGTGGATCCATGAGAAAGGAAACTGGAATTGAAGCATGAAAAAATGGATCACTGCCAAAATAACAAGTCATAGAACAAAACTACTTGCACCTCATAATTAAACTTGTCCATTGATGAACAATTTTCCAGGCTCCACTAATGTTGCACTAGAAGTGTAACGGTTGAATGATAATGTCAGAAAATTGTATTAGTTTTCCCACCTGTGATATAATCTGCAGCAATGAGCTGACAAAGTACGTAAAGCAATGTTGTTGGGAAACAGCAGCTTGTAACACATGGGGAATGAAATCCTTCTGAATAGTTGTGGAAACAGACTGTAGCGCGGTCGATAAATGCTGGAGGTGACCACACGATTCCACGATTTGTTTTCTGATAGCGTTTCCTGTCGCGCTTATAACGCCAGCTACACCAAAAGTTTCAGGAGCCCCTGGTCCAACTGTGTTGTCCACTAAAACAATGAATATTTAGTAGAATCAAAGGCTACGTTTCAATTTTTACAGAGCTGTTGATAAACACGATAATGTTAGGCACAAAAGGGTTCGCTAAATCTGCTTAACCAACGTTAAAAATATTTATTGTAACTACCTAAATCAGAGGTGTAAATATTATATTGCAGAGCGTAGTGAAGAATAGGTACACCATAGCTATGTTGCGCGCACAGCTAATCAGCTGTCGATAACTTACGGCGATATGCGATATGTAGATATGACACAATACCGCACAAGTTTGAACAAAACTAACACGGCCATTAATTTCCCATACCCGAAAGCCCCAAGGGCAAACTATCAGCCTCCTTGGACGTCACAATAAAAATAGGAACTTTGGGTTGGGGAATCATAGGGGCGCCATACCCCCGTGCCCATGGAACCATATGTCGCAGAGAAAAACCAACACCGGCCATGAGCTTCCCATGCCAGAAAACCTCAAAGTGCAACTTTTCAGCCGCCCAGGACGTCAAAACGACTTTTCGAATGTTGGGTCGAGGAACTATGAGGGTGCTTGCCATACCTCAAACCCCAAACTCCAGAACCGAAGCCTTAATCGAAAAACAAAAAAAGAGGCACCGGAATTTACCATTATATTATGATATAAAGCCATCCAGAGAAAAAAATTCGAAGTGAAGATAAGAATAACATTGGTTTCGTGAAGGGTACTAAAATGAGGTAAAAACCACTGACTTTGACCTTTGACACCAAATCACGGGGGCGCCATACCCTCATACCCATAGAACCATGGGTCGCAGAGCAAAAAAACACCGGCAATGACAGTTAAGATAACAACGACCTTGATTCCGTGAAGGGTATTAAAATGGGGTAAAGAACCTCTCATTTTGACCTCTGGCCCTGGAACCAGACCTCAAATAAAAAAAATGCTCGAGAATGTACACGGTAAATCGACTATACCGGTTTGAATGAGACCAATATCATGAAAATCGGTTAAGTAATTTCGCCGGCTGATCACACACACGCACACGACGGAATTTAAAAGGTTTCACGCCTGCAACACATAACCTCCACTACGTTACACTATGCTCTGAATAACATAAATATAAAATACCTAAAGAAGACGTGTAAAGTAAGGCTAACATTGTGACAGCAATGTTTTCACCATTTTTATTGAAGGGAATTATACGGAGCTTCGTTCGCCCCCTTCGAGAAATTTCTAATTTGTTTTCCCCGCTCTTAACGATTGGCTACAGAGCAGGGAATAACTGGAACCGAAATTTACCGGAACCGTCCGTTTAAACCGGATCCGGAACCTGGTCTTCGAAACTTATATATAGTAAAACAGATGAAGGCAGAAATGAAGGTATAGTGGATTTAAAACGTATGGAAAATAACTTTGAAACTTAATGTATTGCGGTGGCATTATTGTCTTTCTGAAACTTTAAAGAAACTGAGGAAGCTAATAATGTTTATTTATTGATCAATATGTCGGTTTTTGGACATCCAGAGCAAAAAAATGCCTTCCACTATACACTCTTGCGTATAATGCGTCAAATTGAAAGTGCTTACAACGCATGCAGCGTAGAATAAACATTTTCGGTCTGTCTCCAGTCGCCTCCCCTTAGTACATAATATATACGTTTATTACATGTTGTTCTGTACGAACCTTGAAATTATTAATTTATATGGATCTGAAAAAATAATAGAAGGTAACTTTCTGATCAGTGGTCAGAGACACTGTTTAGGCTAGCGTTGTGCAAACAGTGCCCGTTAGTTGGATGATAATAATAATAACTTTCTAATCAGGATGCTATAAATGAGACAAACTGTTACATTGCTCGCCCAGTTGCAATAAATACAGATCATTGGCGAGAACGCACTTCCTGGCTGCGTTGCAGATATGTTACTTTACTTCAATGTATACTGATTTACAAAGTTTACAAGCGCACTGGCGGGTACTTGACACCATTTATGTTAGCCTAGCTTACAGCTAAGTACTTCTAAATAATCCATACTCTGTTACCGAGTTAGACGGTTTAATTCGAACATGCCCCGCAGACTTCTGAATGTATAAAATAGCTGCTACAAGCATCGAATTGGTTTTGTTTTAACAAACTCCTGCAGGTTAAGATAAAAAATTCCTACTAAAATTATGTGCCCTACTTACGTTTCAAACGGCAAATTGATGAGTTAATTTTTTCTTCCACTTGGTTGTATTGGAACTTGATCATTGTTCATATATTATATATGTTTGGACCACAGATGAAGTAAATATGTGGAAAATTTCAAACAAAATTTTTAAACCGGAATTCCGGTTCCAGTATGGTTCTTGCCCTTTGCCGGAACCGCAATCGGAACACGATTTTCAAAGAACCGGAATTTCGGTTACTCCCTGCTACAGAGCTATTCGAAGTTTTTTACTGTGAGCTTCCGTTCGTGAAAGCTGCTCGTCTGCATACTCCTAGTGGCAAACTGCAGTTAGGGGCAGAAATAAACACAATTTTTTTCTTGCACCGTTTGAGAGAACTGCTAATAATTGAACAGCTGTTAATTTTCGCGAAAAATTAGCGAATTTGCTTTTATTTCCAACTGTTACAACTGATTATTAAACTCTGCAGCTAAAATGTATGTTTTGGCTACGTATAATGAGGTAAAAAGTGTGATACCTTCCAAACCTGGTGTGGATGTTATAGGTAATGTATGCAAAACGTGCACAACCTTAAGCAGAACATGAAGTATATAACTTACAAATAGCTCTAGACAACGCAACTGTCGTATAGTATGCGCTGATTGCTGATCTTTCTTTGTTGGCCGAAGAGGTGCGCGGGAAAGCACCGGTCTGCCGTTGTGGATCTAGCCATTTATTAACTTTGAATGCAAATTCATTCGACGTTATTGATACCACTACGTCCTCGTTTAGTTGAAGGTCGTTTGATTCAATGTCCAAAATTATGTTTGCAACTTCCAACAGAGATACTAAAGCGAGTATAGCTAATTTAAAGCCGTTGTTAGTATCTTCGTCAGCGTATTTCGAGGAATCACGAGCCATATTATCGTTGTCGTTATACGTAAATAAAGCAACCGTGTGCTTGTTAGCTGAAGCTTTTAACTGTTCCTCGTCAATTTTTAAAATAGCATTAAACATGTCGCCGTTTGCTTGCTGCACGATATCGGTCTTTATTTCTAAACGAAAAGCCACCGCGTTATTACAACACCAAACGAATATTAGATTTATACCATACACCTCGGAGCAACTTATTTTCGGCGCCGCATTTCTGTAGTAACAGTCGTCCGTCTAACATTATTATCTTTTTTGGCTGCTAATAAGACACTCAAACGCGTACTTAGCAATTTAGATAACACTGTGAAATCACTGGCTTCTTCAAAGTGGGATGGGGAGTTGGGGATCCTGGAATTTTCCGTGCCCCCTGCAAAAAAACGAACGCCGCCCGGTAGGGTCCCGTGGCAAATATTTGGTTCCGCTCTTCGCCGGCAAAAAACCCGTGACAAAATTTTTTGGCTTCCTCCGGTAAAAGCATCAACCACCCAAAAATCCCTTTCCGAAAACAAAAATTTGACTAATTTCAGCGAAAAATGGTTGAAAGGTTACTTTTAACCACAATAAAGACGTTTTTACACCGTTTCAGAACCTATGTATTTATTAACAATAAATTTTAGTGTTTTTCGCTGAAAACCATTAAATTTTGAAAATTTTTAAACTTGGAGCCCCGAGGTGAAGACAGGGGCACTGTTCGCGCCGCCGGAAAAATCTGGGTAACCCCTTCCTCCAGTTCCGAACCAGTGAGTCCCGCATGGCAAAATTTTCAGCGAATGAAGAAGCCATAATCATGTTAATTTCGCCGGCAAAAAGACCTTCTTCGCCGGCAAAAAGCCCGGGACAAAATTTTTTGCTTCCTCCGGTAAAAACATAAACCAGCCAAAAATCTCCGAAAACAAAAATTTGACTAATTTTAGCAAAAAAATGGTTGAAAGGTTACTTTTAACCACAATAAAGACGTTATTACACCGTTTCAGAACCTATGTATTTATGAACAATTTTAGTGTTTTTCGCTGAAAAACATTAAATTTTGAAAATTTTTAAACTTGGAGCCCCGAGTTGAAGACAGAGGCCCTGTTCACACCCCCGGCAAAATCCGGGTACCCCCTTCCTCCAGTTCCGAACCAGTGAGTCCCCATGGCAAAATTTTCAGCGAAGCCAGAATCATGTTAATTTCAAAATTATCAATACAACCTAGTGCTTGTTGGAGACCTAGAAATTATGATCCAGTATCTTTGTAACGATAGGGCTACAAAATCCCTAAGCCTGTCAAAAATCTTAGAAAATTAAATGTCGCGCTGTTTCGCTATCAGAAAGATTTAATTTATACAGGATCTTAATTAGATTAGTGAATCTATCACACGAATTTATTCTGCCGTCACAGTTAAAAAACGGGGAAATACCTGCCAGTGCCAGTAGGCTACGTTGAAATACGATTCATGTAGTCCGCATTCGCTGTAAGTGAACATGGCGGCAGCGTTGGCATTTGCTATTCCATGGAATATGTGGTGCACAAAGGCCATCACTGATCAACTACACTCACGTGAAAAATTAAACACATTCGCAAATGATCGAAATATTGTTTAACCCTTTAACGCTCGAGTTAGTTTATGTATCGTGCAATGTTTGACAAGATAAAGCCGCCACCGATCGAACCCCGATTGCATGTATGAGAACGGCGCGCCGCGGATCGAACCACGGCCGTATGGGTGAGCACGGCGCACGCAAACCACTGAGCTATCTGGAATCAGTTGGTCGGCGCCTTAAGGAACCTCGTACAGTGAGCGAATAACAACGTTGCGTGCAAACATATGCAATCCTACATACTTTGTACAACGCGTTGCAATATGCCCAGATGCCGATTGACAGGGTTGGCCATGAAAGGGTTAGTAAAGCTACTGACCTAATTTTTGATACTGAAGCGACTGACTAATTTATATGATATTCCTTTACCGCTCGACCTAGTTTATGTATCGTGTAATGTCTGACAAACCCAATTCGCCGACGTGGATCGAACCCAGCATGCGTCAGAACGGCGTACGCAAGCCACTGCGCTATCTGGGAGCGGTTCCTCGGTCCCTTATGGAACCTTGTTAAGTGAGCGAATTACAACATGCAAACATACGCAACGCTATATACAGTACGCGCCAGAAATAACCGTCGCATTTAAGCGAGCCTCGAACGAGCCGCAAGCGAATGGCCCGCTCGAAATTTCGAAACCATTTAAATTAAAACTAAATTCCATTTTTAGAACAAATTTATTTCGACCGAGTCGCGAGCAAGCGACAGGCATTTTTGGCGGGTAGTGTACTTAGTTGCACAACGAGTTGCAATATGCGCTGATGTCAATTGGCAGAGATGGACATGAAAGGATTAATCACAATCGATCGACATTTCGTTTAATCGAACATACAGTACTCGCCAAAAAATGAGTGATTTCGTTCGATGTTGGTTCGATAAATTCAAAATTTTGTTCGAGACGCGTTCGAAATATTTGCGCGATTTTTTAATTTGTTCGAGAGCTGTTCGAAGTTTGTTCGAATTGCCTTCTAGAATAAATAAAATTTTTGTTCCATTTCTGTTCGATGTTCGTTCGTTCGAGAGGTGACACTCATTTCTGGCGAGTACTGTAATAGAAATTTTATAAATTAAAATTTATTTAATTGCGTTAAAATTTACATCAAAATCGATCGAAATTTCGTTTAGTCTAAACAAATCGAAATTTCGCTTAATCGAAACCGATCGCAATTTCGATCAATTATTATTTGGCATTTATTTCTGGCCGTGACTATGTGTATATCCTAGCATTGTTGTGTATAATGTCGATGATACAGTCACATCATTACATTTTTCCTGTCAGCAACGAGATCATATTTGAAGCTATTTGCACAGTTCGTTTGCCTTTTTCTGGCCTCATATCTAATTTCTCTTGATTGAATTGTACTACGTTACAGCGTTGTTCACATACGGCAGGCCAATGTATCACATTTTGTGAAATTTGGCAAATACAGTCACGCAAATTTAATTTTATACAATTTTAGGCTCGAAGCAACACGAAAATATTACAGGCCTCTAAAAACGGAAGTGTAATAACTGGAATCACTAAAATTCGTCATGTACTCCAGCTTGTTATGCGGCATACATAAATTTTCCTACTACTTTATTTATGAACACGTAAGTGATCAAGACAGGATTCGGAGCTGTGCAAAACAAGAAACGACTGATACCCAATCTGTCGCAATCAACATAAAAGCCTGCAATAAATTAATGTTCGCCACAAATGACTATTGCCTTACGGGCCGCCCTCAGGTACTTTGCGTTCTCAACAGGTCCGACACATTGAGGAGCGGTCGGGTCATGCGGCCAGATATAATGTTTGTATTTTAGAAAAGCCCACATAACAGTAACGGTTCCGCCAGAAAACGTTATCTTTTCCAGTTATGCGAACGTTATTGTACACTGGTAGACGCTTAACACAAAAAAGAATCAGTGGTAGAATATTGAAACTTCAAAAACATGCTGACGAAACTAACTGGCATTCCGTTCAAGAACGCACTCAATTTCTGCTGCTATTGATACTGCGCTTAGGTGTTTGTCTGACGACATGTAATTGGTAGCATTTTCCGATGACCACACTTCGTTGGCAAGTGTGGCCAATGTTACCGCATCAGTCGACGATTCACCGCAAGCACTAATCGCCGCGGTCAACAGTTGCTGCCACTGGGTCGTTCGGTGTCCAAGAAAACGAAAAAGTGGCATCGACTGTTGAACTCGAGCATAGTGACGTAGTAATTCGATGAGGCTAGTGGCAGTCGCTTGAAGTGTTATCAGATGCGAATCGAATTGGCTGTCAGTTTCGTGACACTTTAAAAACAAATTAAATAATTACAACGGATAGAATAAGACATAGTATCATCATACATTTACAAAAAACGCGTAACGGTATTATAGTTGCGCATGTCCCAAAAATGAAACAAAACTGAAATTCAACTTCATCGTACCACTCTCAAACAATACTAATGTTATTAAAACCTAGATGTATATGACCAAAATGTAGCCTGTATAGTGTAATAATATAACCCTGCTCGAACTCATTCATAAGAAGATCGTTAAGTACAGCCTAAAACCTCCATACTGTTATTCTTATGTAGCTCAGGTATATCCAAATTAAAAAGCAAGTCTTTCGCAAATGGTTACGTCCCCAACTATAGCGAGCCTGAGATCTGGCAATGGTTCTCGAAGCTCTTGCAAAAGATCTGCCTTTATTTCAGAACGCGACTAGCGACACATCGCCAGATATGACCCTAGCCAGATATGGCCCTAAACCGTTCCGTACCTGTTCGATGCTCAATATAGAATAAGTCATGATGTTAGATTGCAGTTTTAAAGTTCATGGAGTCAATGAGTCGTATATGGATCGTGTTTTATAGCCTTTACAATATGACTTGCAATATATTATTCGAGGAGCTAAATTTCAAAAATGGATAAAAGTAATATCAAATAATCTTGTGCTTGACCAGTTGTTTGTGGTTCGAAATTTGATCCAAAAATTTTTCTGTTCAAGCCATTAATGAGCTATACTTGTTTGTCCAAAAATGATATTCGCTCGAAAGGTGAGGGTTACTTCTGCTAAGGATTGTATCTTGAAATTAAAGTGCACAGTTAGTGGATCTTTAAATGAGACTAGTAAATAGATCGAAATTTTTATCGTTTAATGCAAACATCTTGGTTTATCGAAATCAATCGATATTTCGATCGGCATAGCTGCCAAATGTAGTATATAAATTTACAAACTTTATAAATGCTTCCGATAATATCCATGTTCATGGCAATAATAACAAACCCTTTCTCGCAACGATTCTTAATAATTTTTGTTTTACATATGTAGCAGATTCATTCTGGATGGTTAATAGTTAGTACTGGTTCTTACTACAGCCCAAACGGACAACATTAAGCGAAGTCTGACTATAGTATACTATTTCCATTAGCAAAGTTCATCAAAAATATCACATGTATGCGTGAACGGTAAGTTACTATACCTCTGATAACATACCGCTGTATAATATCATAGGTCTATATGGTATTGCAAGTGCGTGATTACTATGATATTGGATTGCGTTTCTCTTGTTGTACCGTTGGCGACGTTGGGTTATCATTGTCGGGCATCCACCGGCTGCCAAGGTGGTTTCCGGTCCAAAACTCTGCCAAAAACCCTAAAATTCCTAAAAACCCAAGGTTGGACACAAAATCCTTATTATATCCCTCCCTCCGCTGTGTTTTTTTTCTTTTCGCCTTTTGCTTACAAGCGAAGGTTAATTTGCATAATTAGCATCCGTTTGTTTTATTACTTAACGTAATGTTAGCTTAATTTTTGTTTTTCAAATTCAGCCTAGTAGTGCGGCCCCGAAGTTTGGTGCACGGTCAACGACAAACGAAGTGTTACTTTTACTTTTCAGGCTTAGCACGTTGAACTTCTGGCTAACACCGATATAGTTCCAGGTTGCGACAATGCCTACGATTTATTTCCTGTTTATAGTTGTTATTTTATTTTTCTTAATTTTTAGTCACCTAGCTAGTGATTTAGTGCGCGAGTTACGGTTTGTAAACGGTTTATACAGATTTCTCGACGAATTTATCACAGCAAGATTTAGCCACAGCAAGATTTAGCCATTATCGCTTAAATCATTTACATTAGTAATATTATTTTTCCTACATAAAATCAAAGTCGAGCACGAGCATTATATAAAAATTATAACGGTCCTCATTTAAAGTTCCAAATTGCATAACCCGTAGCTTGACAAATACCGTGTGGAGGTAATCGGAAAGGAAATAGCTGAGTATACCCAGGTCGAGCTCGTGGCGTGGGATAGCAAAGTAATTAAGCGGGGACGATTTGACGCGTGAGGTTGGTACGGCCAACTGACTGAAGAGAATCGTGGGAACTAGAGAGTAGTTGTCGCTACTAGGATCATTTCACGCTACAATGACCTTTTGGTCGGGGGGGGGGAGGTGGTAAAACTGGATATTTTGGCCAGTAGCACGTAAACGTGCAGGGAACTGGTAAAAATGTTATTCGCGCTAGGAAGCGCCATTAGTTAGCTAGTTCAAACAAAAAAAATTTTTCGGCTTCACGCACGCCGTAAGAGGCTGGACATCCACATAAGTCCCAAATTGACAAAAATCGTAATGACTAATTTTTCGACCTCTTTTTTTCGGGTAGTGTCGTGGCTCCGTGCTCGAAGTTATGGCCCAAATTCTTTTCTATGCAGGATTAGTCAGGTCTACACAACATTTTTAATTGCACGATTTTCAAATCTACTCTAATCATGGAGAGTGACAGCTGTCGATATGGCATGAACCCCAGTTTTACCCCCCCCCCCGACCAAATTCTTTTTTTGGTCATTGCTCGTTACTTATGCATGGTACATAAACGTTGTTCATATATCATACCTGTCCCCTGGGTGCCTTTTGAAAAAATATTAACCCAGGTGCTTGCTGTTGCTTACCCCAGCGCTAGGGTCAAAAGGTCGATTTTAGCACATTTGATTACCCCCCCCCCGACCGTTGCTAGTTAGGGGTATCGTGAAGTCAGTAGAAGTCAATTAATTTGTCTGTTATGGTTCTTTCCAATCACGAAGCGAATGGTGAAACGACCTGAGCTCTATCTCGTTCCCGATCTGTTGATCTCAGACTTTTACCCACCCCCGACCACCACCAAAATGTGGAAAAATCGAACATATGATGTTATTTCGAGGAAATTTCACGCTTTTGGTTCATAATACATTGTGGCAATACATTTCGACGACATATGGCGCAAAATTATTTTTTGAAAAAATTCTAAATTTACCCCCCCCCGACCACGGTCTCAGGCATGTACACTGGCAGTTGACATGGGCTGCCATTTTGTACCCCCATTGTGGAAATTGTGGTATAGAATATCTTACATACCGTTTTCAAGTTAACTATGCTGGCTAAACACGGTCGAATTGGCCATTTCACATTTTTACCCCCCCCCGACCACCAGCTACTTCCGGCATTCTAACATATCTGGCAAAGGGTATGTTTTGAATTTTTTACATAACACTTCCCCCAGGCTAAACTATCGATATAAATAGCTACCGTTTGTGGCCGCTTCGTTTCCATTTAGTAACCGGTATAAATCGGCACCCCCGTGTTTTAAAAGTGTTAAATTTGACCCAAGAATAAGCATAAAAAGCTTAATTTTCAATATACGGAGTTCCGCATAACGTCATTTTGACCGCGCTGACTGGCTGCACGAGATACTATCACAAAATCGAGGCTAGATGCAACCTGGAGCATACCAGAGGCCATTTTATGGTACCTTGCGGAGCAGCAGGGGGTGGTATTTGGGAAGCCATAGCATAAAAACGGTTAAAAAATTTACTATAACGACCTCAAATTACGGATCCTTGATGTTTTTTGGCCATAGGGTGTAAAAATGAAGATAATCGGATCCAAAAAAGTCATTAGTCATTTTTTCTGGGGCAAAACGTCATCGTAGCGTGAAATGACCCACTAACTAGTTATAGAGGGCTCGTCAGCCGTCCGGAGACGAGAACATTAATATAACGGCACGTAAATAGCGTAACTCTAAGACCTTATGATAAGATATTTAAATAAACGTACGGGTCTAGCCGTCCGGAAGGCTACGTACAAACCCACAAGGGAAAAGCAATAGAGTATCAATATCCTTCAGTAGGCTGTCCGGATACCGTTAGCGTTAAAGAACGTAACTAGCGTAATTTTAAGACCTCAGGCTAAAGTAACGAAATAAACGTACGGCTATTTAACCTAACATGAGGCCAATTGGTAATCAGGCGTTAACCTAAATCATAATATATACACACAAGTAATTAGAATAATAGTGCGCTCAAAAATTGAGCTAGAGAAATTAGAAGCAAGGCTTGATTAGTAAAAGTGTATCGCATTTTTAAAAAGCGATTGGCTATCTCCGATAGCCGTCATAATAAAAATACCCTCCAACCCCTACCCCCATCAAAATCAAATAAAATAACAATCATTGTAATACTATGTTTGTATATCCATGATTTCATGGTACATTACTGCATTATCATGAACATTATAAAATATAATTGTATTAGTTGGTAATATTTCGTGAATTTCACTGCGTATAATATTGTTTTTACGGTAAAATCGCTTGAGTGGCCTTTCATGGATATCGAATTTATTCTGCCGGTCTACGTATAATTATGTTTTACTCGTTATATTGTTCATGGATAGTGATGTAGTTCACGGTTTATTATCCACTTATATAAATCGTGTTAATTTTTATGACTATTATTGTGCCTTGATTCTATTATGAATTGTATAAATTTCATGCATAAAGTCATTTTATGTGTGAAAGTTAAGCTCGTGGTATTTTGCTGGATCTAGCCGGCTCTATATACCTGTTGTGGCGAAATATATGGTACATGACTAACTTAGTAAGATTTTTGTTTAGGGACAACCCTGGAGAGTAGGACCCCATTCTGTCAAACCCCGTGCAAGTAGTTAAGTTTCGACCATTCGCCGTGCAGCGAACGACAAATTTTGCAAAACAGTTTGAAAATTTTATGTCTTTTCCACTAAATATAAAATTGCCTATGATGCATTGTACACTGTGTAAGCGAGGAAACCATAAAATTGATAAATGTTTTAAAATGAAAATTTAGAGTTTTCGGAATTGAGGCTGTCCGTCCTTCCGGACCTTAACTCCGAAATAGCTGAAAAATTTAAGGGTCAGGCCAAACTTTTCTGGTGCAAAATTCTTCGGGGTTTCGACTGAGACTGGTTTCGTGCGGATCCGATACGAGTCCAGTGGCTTATTAACGAATAATTAGGTTGACACCGAGTTGAGGGAAACAAGAAGTTCCAAAAACGTAGTACATATGCAAATTTGCGGCATCTATATTTTATTGGTGCGTTGGCGGCTACTTTGCGTGTTGTTCAGTGTAGTATCTTTGCTATTGTTGTCATCGTTTTAATTAGTCAGTTTGTTCGTCATTACCCGTTTTATTGCACGGTTTTCCCCTTCCTTAAAATCAACGCTGCATCAACGCGTTTATCTGATGATACGCGAATGTGTATATTCGTCAAACTTTTACCTATATGAATACTTGTATATCCATATCGACCTGAGTCATCATAGAAACCTTGAATGGGGATTGAACGCGAATTGTTTCACCCCGATAATTGTGGATGGTTGATCTATGTTTTCTTATTTGAATATTTCGCCTATCAGTGTGACATCATGCTTGTTTTCGGAAAAATTAGATTAGACACTTGCCGCACAGCACGCTTTGCCAGTCTGAGGCTCCCTTCAGAGGCTCTTATGAACTGGCCGTCGGATAAGTTAAGATCGAGCGCTATAAAAGAACTCGCTTAGGACCGCGCCTAATTTGGTGTATATGGATCAAGTATGATAATGTGTCGACCTGGAAGTAGACCAAGCCCGACCCTTTTTCAAGTGGAGTGTGTGCTCTAACGATAATCATAAACAATTAAGTGTACGGTTAAAGATAGGATTTACTAAAACATCGTTATATCAAGAGTTTATCTTGATTAGCTAACAAGTAGAGCGTCACGCACTATGCCTAGCTTCGGCGCCCGCTTTACTGTATCGGCCGATTCTTTGTGTCTCCCGTTTAGTACGGTAAGCGCAATCATTGTACAAAATGAGTGTACGAGTTCCGAATATTGTGCATTTAAATCACGGTTGTGTACGTTCATTTAAAAAAAGGCTGATGACCCAAACGATTATTTTGTATCCAATGAATCTGATGGTCTTCAATATTGAAAGGCACTGCTTAATATGTGCGCGTGTACCTAAGTATCCCGTTGCGTATTCGGTGTGTCTTCCAATAAACGATTGCAGATAAATTCAACATGTCCCCGTGTTAATGTTGGCATATGAGCAGCGATAATGCAAAGGATTTGAAATCGGAGCCCTGTCTGTCTTGTAACTTGTGTAATAATATGTACCATTTGCATCTGATAGATGCAAATACTTAGGGGTGGCCCTTCGTCTTTTTGCATGGCCCTTTTTCTACATGATTCATGCTGATTTGGACGTTTAATATGTGATACAAACGGCAATCGGTTGAACTAACAAGTGTTCGAAAATGTATACGCAGTAAAGTGTATTATGCAAATTAACTACGTCACATAATCATGAACATGTTTTGGTAATGAAGGGAGAGTGTTTTGGTTGGACTGATCTGACGACAGCCGTTACACCGTGATGAACACGGTCGCGAACAATCATCACGGTCCGTGTGAATGGTAACATCATCTGTATCGTCAACCACTACATCAACAAACATCACTACCCGACATTGACGTAGCCTATACCAGTGACGGATTCTACAAGAACTACGGTGGACGACTATTTGAAACTAGTAGTATCACAATTATGCACGAACTGTATTTCGCTGAAGCTGGAGCAGATCAGTCACAAGTAAATCAACACCTACGGCGAGCAATAACAACAGTGGTCGAACATCTCACCAGTGAGTACATTATATTATTTCACCACATGAAAACTGGCACAACAAGCAGGATTGAACGAACGTGCGTGTCAACAATTGACAATGGCTACTCAATCAAAATTGGGCACAATTCGCCAATCCATCGGCCCTCTAAGGGCAAGATTAATCAACTTGGCCAACGAGGCTAAAAAGCAATACTCAAACCCGCTAGCTAGCGATATGGATAAGCCAGCAAAGGAGAGATTAATGGACGACGTCGACGAGGCAATCACTATATTACAAATAATATAGACTATATTACTTTTCGTGATCAACAATGGCAGACTCTTATTCAAACCCTTAGTGACGACCAGCGAGTGAACAAAGAAGAACTGTACGGCAAGTAGGCACACGATTCAAAAGAAGGGCATCTTACATTGGTTGATTATACGAAGGAGTTATTGCGTGTACTTGGACGCATAAAAAACGAAATAAATCGACTACTTCAAAGCGCTGAGACGGTAAAGTCAAACTCTGAAAACGCGCAACAGACTGGTGCAAGCAACAACAGATCGAAAATATCAGCCAAACTGCCGAAGTTGACTCTACCAGTATTGCGCGGTAATCCACTGTAGTGGGAAAATTTTTGGCGAATTTTCCAAGCTAACGTTGACGAGCAACAGCTTGCAAATATAGAAAAGTTCGCCTATCTAAGAGCCCAGCTGGGTGGCACAGTCGATAGATGGTCTACAGATAACCGATGCTAACTACTCTATTTTGCTCAAAATATTACATAACCACTATCAGAAGTCACCAGGTCAACTTTTTAACGTCCTCTATAGTCAAATGAAACGAATTCACCAAGCTAACACAAACGTCGATTCATTGACAACAACATAAATATGACAGACTTGACAAGATATTGCGGCAACTCGAAAGCATTGGCGAAAGTGTTGATTCCTACCGATCATTACCAATGGATATCCTCAGCAAGTACCCCGCTGGCGCAGTTGAAGAGTTGATTAAACACTATGCCGTAGGTCCTGAGTCATCTGTCGGGGACGTCCGTGATGCTGTTCGGAAGTATATTAAGCAGAAAGAAGACATTGTTGAAATGTTAGGCGACTTACACCCGTTTGACCAAAGGTCATCGAAGATAATCAGCAATCGCTTAGACCAGGTCCGTGGAAATGCACAACACATCGGCAACGATAGTTCGCGAAGCCCTTTATTAAAGACGTCAGCCTTTCCGTCGATGACAATGAAACGAAATGTTCCATTGTCTAAACATATGCCACAAAGTCCTTGCTATTTCTGCTTAACAAACGAACTCAAAGAAATACATAGTATATTCGAACTGTTGTCGTCGGCCGCGGGAGTGTCTTGTAACTTGTGTAACAATATGTACCATTTGGTTCTGATAGATGCAGATACTTAGGGGTGGCCCTTCGTCTTTTTTGTACATGACTCATGCTGATTCGGACGTTTAATATGTGATACAAAACGGCAATCGGTTGAACTAACATGTGTTCGAAAACGTACACACAGTAAAGTGTATTACATGCAAATTAACTAGGTCACATAATCATGGACATGTTTTGGTAATGATGGGGAATTGTATTGTTTGGACTGTTCTTCTGACGACAGCCGGTACACCGTAATGAAGACGATCGCGAACAATCATCACGGTCCGTGTGAATAGGCAGGCCCCTGCGGTGTTCGACATCTTCGATGTAGCGGGCAGGAACGCCTTGGGCGGCAAACAGAACACCGGGCCGCGGAGAAAGCCGCCAGGGATCCGGGTAACCGAAATCATCTAGAGGGAGAATCCGACGGCAACAGAGCGGAATGAGGCTGCCACCGTATTTCTCTCTTTAAACGACTGTATGGCATCAAACTCGGGGTACATCGGTTACAACTGACACACACGAAGAACTTGGTATGGATACATCTACGCACGGACATTCACCCGAATCCGGGCCCGCGACACGGCCCAAAGAGGAAGCGCGACAAGTGGGACTTCGGAAAAGCGAGCGACGGGAAAATCGAAAGGTGAAAAAGGAGCTGCAAGCGGCGAAAAGAGGGCGGCATGGATAGCAATGCTGCCGCAATCCGATTACCAAACAATTATCGCGTGGAATGTGCAACGGGCGTCAATATAGAACCGCAATCGCCTACGACAAATACTCCACTTTAGCGAAAGCAAGGGATGGGACATCCTACTGCTGGCCGAGATCACGTCGGACAGCACCGGGGTCTTGTGGATCGGTGAAAACCAACATCAGTGGGACATCATCTACTCAACGCATGCAGCGATAGCCCTCCATGGGCGGGCACTACAGAATTGGTTGGAATCTGGGTCGGTAAAACAAGTCGGCGAACGAACGCCTTCGTTCAAACTCGGACAACTACGCCTCGTCGCTTTCTACCAACCGCTGTGGAACCACGGAGAAGTGGCAATCGAGAAGTTCCGAACGTAGCTGGAAGGATAGATGGCGCTTTCGAACGGGCAGGAAACATTGCTGATGGGAGGCTTCATAAATGCGACAGTGGGCCCGTCAGATGCCGGCAACGTCAATAGTTCAAGGGGCAGATACGGGCTGGGACCGACCAATGCGGCACGCGATGATTTTGTGCGATGGTGTTCCGAAAACGGCGTGGCTTAGCTAAACAGCTTCTGCAGCCACAAACACCGGGGGACATGGTATCACAAAGCGCTGCGGAGGTGGTTCGAGCTGGATGGTTTCGCGGGGAAGGTGGATCAGCGGCATGCGTTGGTGCGGTCGATAAAGACGGAAGTGGTCGATGCGTTCTCAGACCACAGGAGAAAAAAGCTTGTGGTAAATCGAGCGGCGATTGCGAAAAAGAGCCGGCATCACCCGTTGACCCGCCGCAACACTGCCCAGAGTAAGTGGGAGCGGTTACAAGAGGAGCGGGTTGGGGCGGATTTCAAAGCAGCTACGGAACGGAGCCTGGAGCACGCAGATGTTGGATGGGACGCAATGGCTGAGCAGCTGGTGGGTGTGGCCAAAGAGGTCTGTCTTCTACAGGAGAAATCGGTAGCGTCGCCATGGCTAGTGGGCAAAGACGATGAATGCCAGCGATTGCAGCGACGCATCACCGGGATCATCGATGAAAGACGACAAGCGGAACTGTTCAACAACGATTACCGAACCCTTGACCAAATCAGGGTCCGACTACGGCGGGCGAGAAGGACGTACAAGGATCAGCTGAAATTGTGGGAAAGACAATGGTGGGACGGAGTGATCGACGAATGCAAGACTGCACAACAACGCGGTGACACAGGAACAATATATAAACTGCTCGAGAAAATTGGGGGACGTGGCACAAAAACGGGACGCATCGATCACTTCACAGCACAAGAATACAAGACGCATTTTGAAAAGGTAACCATCGACAGATATGAACTGGATCCCGACACAATCAATGAGGCAGTCGACGCGGTGGGCGACATAAGACGAATGCGGATGGCCCGCGATGCCAATCGGGAACTAAATGAGACGCCAACATTCGACGAGATCATCAATGAGTGGTCGAAGGTGAAAGAATCAGCACCCGGCCAAGACGGAGTCAGGATGATCTTCATCAAGAACGTGTCAGACAGTGTGCACCGTGAAGTGGTGGAAACTGTGCAGCGGATGTTCCGCTCTCGAGCGCACAAATGGCGAGCGGGAGGAAAGATCGGACTGGTGATACCGTTATTTAAGAAAGGACACCGGAGGAACCTCAACAACAATCGAGGCGTCTGTTTACACACAATGGTTAGCCGTATTCTGGCCAGGATTTTGGCGACGCGAATTAAACAGAGGGCGGAGGATCTGGGCCTCATGGACGAGAACCAGAACGGCTTCAGAAGCAGCCGATCGACCGCTGACGCGACCCAAATCTTCATAAGGATGCAGGAAGAAGAATGCTACCGGAGAAAGTGTCTCACCAAAGACGGCGACATCGAGTACAACGACGACCCCGTAGCGAGACTCTTGGACCTGCAAAAAGCGTACCCGCGCGTCAATAGGCCGGCGCTGTGGGCACTGCTAGCCAAATACGGGCTGAAAGGCAACATCCTGCACGTCATTCAAGATCTACATGAAACCACGGAGTACAAAGTCAGAGGAAGCGCCGAAGTGAGCTCAGCGTGGATACCCCAACCGGGGCTGAGGGAGGGCTGCCCGACGTCTCCGATCTTATTTAACATTTATCATCAAGCGGTCATAAGACAGGGCGAACAACGACGAGAGCAGCAAGCAGTGGCCGCGGGACGGTCGACGGGGATTGAATGGAAATCGATACCTGGAGCGAACTTCCCACCGCACAAACGTGCGGACAGCCACCACTCGGAAACCGTGACCGTACGGATTGGAAGCTCATTGTTTGCGGATGATAGGACTATCATGGGGACGAGGTCGGAAAACGACGAAGGGGTAGAGGTGATGAAAAAGGCCACGGGCAGCTACGCGGAACGGAACAACGACACCAAAGAAGAAGCGCTTGAATTCGGCAGTGACGCTAGCAGCGGGATCCGAATGCTTGTGTGGTGGTTCGGGTGGTAAGAGGACGTCAAGCAGAGGGTAAAAAGAGCATCGAATTGCTGGTGCCAGTTGAAAAAGCGACTAAAGCATAGCCGCCTGCCAAACTCTGTCCAAGCTACGCTCGTTGAATCATGCGTCGAGAGCACGATGTTGTTTGATTGTCACACGAGGGATTGGCATGTCGCAGAGCTAAAGGCGATGCAGTCGACCGTTGACAAAGCATATCGCTTCATATGGAGCAACAAACGGGGCCGCCATTGAAGCAGATGGTAAACGACGGAAAGAACATGTGGGACGTTCGAGCATAGCTTGGGGTTGACTCATTATGGAAGAAGGTGGAGGAGCGGTCGCTGCAACGGATTGGCCAGGTGTTGCGGATGAGTAATGATAGGCCAATAAAGAAGGTGGTACTTGAATGGAGCCCGCTGCTGGACGGCGTGCAGCATGTGCTGGCCGGGCACAGGATCACAGTAGCGTACTGGCGGCGACTGCTGAAGGAGGCGGACGTCGATGCCGACATGGCAGACACGCTAGCGTTGGATCGTAAAAGGTGGAGGACGATGACAGCAGGACCCATGAAGTACATTCGCGCGTGTGAATCGGGCCAGCGGAGACAGGGGGCCAGGACGACGAGAAACCAATGGCAGCCGCGGGGCAGGGTAGACAGATGGCTATGCGAGTGGCCGAACCGCGAGAAGGTCTGCAAGTCTAAAGCAGGCCTCGCCATCCATGTTAAACAGATGCACCGCGTCTCGGAGGACACAGCGCGGCACAGGTGCGGCAACTGCGGGGAATCTTTCCCCCAACAAGCTAACCTGAAAAACCATGCGAAAACCTGCCGGTCGACGGCAACAGCGACATCGAAGGACAAAACCATATGCCCGACGTGCAGTGAAGAGATAGGGAAAGCAAATGCGGCACGACACCGGAGAACATGCGCTGCAAAAGCGCAAAGGGAGGGCCGGGTACCGCCAGACCCTCCGTCGCAACAGGGGCCGGTGGCGGAGGTATCCACTCCGCGATAATACAAACGGAGGGGGGCAGTGTCCGACGCGCGGAAGATGGTATGCCGCCACAAATATGGCGCAGCATCAGAACAGTATTGTAACCGATAAGCCCTGACAGGCTTACCCCAGCGGGGTGAATACCTTTCCAGTCCAGTCCGTGTGAATAGCAACATCATCTGTATCCTCAACTACTACATCAACAAACATCACTAACCGACATCGATCGACGTAGCCTATACCGGTGACGGATTCTACAAGAACTACAACGGTGGACGACGATGTGAAACTAGTAGTATCACAACGCACGAACTGTTTTTCGCTGAAACTGGAGTAGATCAGAACAAGTAAATCAACACGTGCGGCGAGCAATAGCAATAGTGGTCGAACATCTCACCAGTGAGTATATTGTATTATATTATTTCACCACACCGTCAGTGGACCGCGTTTAGGTTTGTCGTCAGAAAGTTGAAGCCTTAGCATGTCCTGTTGACGCGGACCGTCGGCCTGTTCACAGTGGGGCGGCGAGGGGTGGAGGAGGAGTTGTATAAGGGTAGGATGAATTATGAGCAAGAGCATCCGACATTAAACTTCTAGGGATTGTCAGACATTGGTGGAGCCAATGTGGCTAAACGAAGTAACCCCAACGATAAGTTGTCGCTATAACAAACTAAACTCTTTGAGACCAGGATACGAAATAGCGGTATGTACTCCTTGGACTGTGAGCAGGGAACGGATCAATCTCCCTGTTGATCTCAAATGCAATACCACTTATACTACGCGTGCAACCAATCGTTCCCGATAACACGTTCCTTGAATCGCTCTTGCGGCTTGTTTAAATCTGTATTTTCTTGGATCTGAATGTGGAAAACCGAAATTTATGGTCCACCCTTGCGGTTACGATAGCTAGGGTTGTAAGGTCTGGATATTTCGTAGTTCAGCAGCGTTCCGTTATTGCACATACATTATTATTTTCAAATTAACATACTCGCCAAAAGTGAACTATGTTTGACATAGATCAAATAAATTCTAACTTTTGCTCGAAATTTGTCTCAATTTCTTTCGAAATACGTTCGAAATTTCTTCGAAGTGTCCTAGACTTGGTCCTAAACAGATTTCTTTGCGATGTTCGTTCGTTCAAAAGTCGATAAGGGTCGTCGTATCTAACGAATATTGTAGGAATTACTTAAGGTTTTGACTATATCGCCACGGAAGCACAAAACATTCAAAATTAATATGCGCATCCTGCCTCACCCAGTCACATTTGGACATAGGGCTCAGCTGGGTTCACATGACTTTTTTTGCCAAGTGTGGTTTATAACGTCAGCCGCCTCAAAACCCGGTCGGCAGAACAAATGACCTGTCCACAGTGGGGTGGGGGTGGGGAGGACCCCCACTTTCCACATCCCCCCATGTTCGTGAGATTTTCCCCTATGTCCGTCCCCCCACTTGGCCGAAACCCCCATGTTCAACCAATCCCAATTTTTTTAAGTCTGAAAATTCATGTTTTTTGCTTGCAAATTGTTTTGAAACATTAATTACCATTATTTATAATGCTAAAATATCGTTTTAGCTTGAAAATACATTCACGGTAGTAAAACTGTACGAAAATATGGGAATATTTAGTATTTTTAAGCAAAATATATCCCCACTTTTAATTTTCCCCCGAGATTAAACATGAACGAAGTTCCCCCCACTTTTCGGAGGGCTGTGAACAGGCCAGAACAAGGCCCAAAAACCACTTCTCAAAAGATCTTTACAGCATGACTGCTATAATATGTGTATTCATAAAATAATATTTTTTACCAGGAGCTCTCAAGCCAGAAGATGCAAAAAGGAAAAGCTCTTAATGAAAACTGTAACGATTTGGAACACATTGATTAAAACGGTGACCTAATGTTGAAACAAACATATTACTTGCGTAACAAGTTGCGATTGTCCAGCTGTATTCAGAAATTCTTCTGCAATCGCAAAACAAGATTCATTAGAATTCATTCCATTGACACGTATTTGCAAAGATGTGATATCTCGCAGCTGACCAAAACATTTCTGAAATAATCTTACCGTTAATGGCTCCAATAAACTAAAATTTGCAACCATCGACAACTGTATCCGCACACCTATAAGCCATAATTTGGATGTCGAAAGAAATTCAAATTTTCCACATGTATGAGACTAACATCATTTTTCGTTTTTTTGAACCCTGGGCTTGTATTGGGAGTGATGCCGTTGTGAGGGCACCCAGATCACTATAACTCTTACGGGAATCTTTGAAATGAAAATGAACCACTCCAATCGTCTCAGTCTGTCATTACTTTTGAGAATAACTACATTTTTCGAGTTTGGGACCCCTGAAGGTCATATTATAGGGGTGCCTTCGGAGGATGCCCTGATCCCCAATATCTGCATATCGGAACCTCAGAGCCCCAAACGAACCATGCCAATGGATTCAGCAGGCCAAGTCCCAAACCAAGGAATACAGCAGGTCAAAATACTCCTGGTCTAAACCATTTTGTACCAAATAACCTTAAAACAGGGACTAATTTTTAACTATTTTTCTTATAATGTTAAAAATGCGACATCGGATGAGGAGGAGCAGCAGAACAAAAGTACCTTTAATATATAGCTATATTTAAGTAAAATTGTATGCTATTGCTCTTCTTGCCGCTGCTCTGTGACAAAATTACATGTAATAACTTTTGGTTGGTAATTTGGTCATAACTTTTGAACTTTTGGATCGATTTGGGTCACGCTTTTTGTTGAGTACCTCATAAGCTGGGTTGCCCAACAGTATGTTTATTTCTTTTCTTCTGGTTTGGTTATTTGGACATAAATTTTGAACATTTCAATATTGATTTGAGTCATCTTGTTTTGTTGAGTACCTCATAACCCCGGTTATCCAACGGTATGTTATTTTTTATGTCTTTTCTAGCTAGGTTATTTAGGCACAGCATTTGAACCCTGAAATGGATATTTGGGTCATCTTTTTGTTGAGTGCCTCATAAAAGCCGGGTTACCCAATGGTATGTTTTAGTTTTTTCTAGCTTGGTTATTAGATCATAACTTTTAAGCTGTCGGATGGATTTAGGTCATCGTTTTTCTTTTCTTTTTTCTAGGTAGCTCGGTTATTGGGTCATAACTTTTGAACATTCCAATTGATTTGGGTTATCTTGTTTTGTTGAGTACCTCATAAGCTGGGTTACCCAACGGCATATCATTTTTCTTTTTTATGTTTTTTATAGCTTGGTTATTTGGCCACAGCTTTTGAACCCTTGGATCGATTTGGGTCATCTTTTGTGTTGAGTACGTCATAAAAGCCGGGTTACCCATTATATGTTTTCCTTTTTTCAAGCTTGGTTATTAGATCATAACTTTTAAACTGTCGGATTAATTTAGGTCATCGTTTTTCTTTTCTTTTTTCAAGGTAACTAGGTTATTTAGTCATAACTTTTGAATCCTTGGATGGATTTAATTCACCTTTTTTTGCAGGGTACCTTATAATCTGAGTAACGCTAAATATTTTTCTTTTTTCTAGCTTGGTTATTGGATCGTAACTTCTGAACGCTTAGATGGATTTGAGTCTTCTTTTTTTTTGAGTACCTCATAAAAGTTGGGTTAGCCAGGGGTAAATATCATCACTTTTAAACTGCCGGATAGATTTAGACATCGTTTTTCTTTTCTTTTTTCTAGGCAGCTCGGTTATTTGGTCATAATTTTTTGAACCCTTGGATGGATTCGTGTCAGTTTTTTTGAAGAGTACCTCGCAATCTTGGTTACTGGTCATTTACTAGGTTACGTTTTCGATGGGTTACCTCATTCTTAGCAGGGCCCCTGTAAACGTAAAAAATTTACAATGGAAGTGCACCATCAACATAATTTGGGTTAAAATTTGAAGGGTGAGTTAATTTCGGGGCCCTTTGAGATACTTCTGTGTATGCTTGTTCTTATTGTGATCATTAAGCGTTTGCAACTTAGATACCTATTCTGCGAACATTAAGATAACATTAGGAACGACTCGGTAAAAGGATTGAAGACCTGCCGTGTTTCTTCAAGTTTCCACATATTTTCATTTTCTTTTTTCTCATTTTCAATATGATAAGTGCAAATTTGCGGTCATTGGATAGGTCATAACATCTTCGCACATTTTTGCCGCCATAGCCCCCGTTGTGCAGCTCTTAATCAGCACCAACATAGACAGATTTCGAAAACGAATTTCAAAAACAGTTTCAGGTACCAACATAAGGTAGGTTTTCTGTTTGAAGCCCAGCGAACCCAAATAAGCTAGTAACTCTATCGAGATTGCAGAGCGCAGTGAATTATACAAAACTAACACCGGCATTAAGTTCCCCATGTCCGAAAACCCCCAAGTGAAACTTTTCAACCACCCAGGACGTCAGAACAAATTTTCGAATTTTGGGTCGAAGAACCACAGGGTGCCATACCTGAAACCCTGTAACTCAGCATCGGGAGCCTTAATTGTTGAAAAACAAAAAAGAGGCATTGGCATTTATCATTTAACTATCAAATAAAACCAACCAGAAAAAACATCGAAAAGTAAGATAAAAATAACGTTGCTTCCGTGAAGGCTACTAAAATGGAGTTAAAACCCTCATTTTGACGTCCGACCCGAACCATGTGGACGCAATACCCAATACCCATAGAACCATGGGTCGCAAAGCAAAACCAACACCGGCAATGAGTTTCCCATGCCCGAAAACCCCAAAGTGAAACTTTTCAGCCGTCCAGGACGTCAGAACAAATGTTCAAATTTTAGGTCGAGGATTCACGAGGGTCCCATAGCTCAAACCCCGTAAATCCAGAACCTGAGCCTTAATCAAAAAAAAAACAAAAGAGGCATCGCCATTTATCATCTTACTATGAAATAAAACCATACCACAGAAAGAATATAAAATAACATAATAATGTTAAGATAAAAATGACCTTGCTTCCGTGAATGTAACTGCATACATAAACTACTGACTTCCGAATGGTAGATTTTGTCCTGCAGTATGTACATTATTTAAAACTTTACGGTTGGAGTACGAATTGAACATGAATACACGCATGTGAAATTTAACTTTTCCCAATTCTTGTTCAGTTTAAAAACATCCGTATTGAAGTCCCAGCTAGTAAACTTTGTCAATTTTAAGTTCAACTATCTTTTGATTTGGTTGTCTTTCCTAAAGAACTAGGATCAATCTTGCGCCCGATCGCAGTGAGAAACCGAAATTAGCCGGAACCGGAACTTCGATTTTTGCCGAAACCGAGTCTTACCAATATGGTAAAATTAAAACAACTAAACAAGTGTCAGTTTGTTGGGGGTGAATGGTGGACATATAGGGTTATTAAACACAGTGTTTTTGTTGTTTTAAAAGTATGTTGGGTGTTTCGTTATCCGTGTGAGGTGCTGCACGGGACGATAAATGCTAAATTAGGGCAACGAAATTGTGAAACTTTGGCATTTTTCCTATACTTAGCTGTGGGTTGATGCTAGATTGGCTATAGATTTTCATATACGAGTTGGGTAGCTAGATGCGATTAATGAAATTGTACTTACCTGGAATGCAGCCAACTTAATAAGCACTAGAGCCGTGCAACATCAAATTTTTCTCAAATCGACTGTTGGGATTTTATAAATTTCGAATGTTATAATTTCGAATATATACCGACTATGTATATGAAAATTATTGAGCTATAAGCCTAATAACGGTATGTACTTTAAAACCATTATATATGTGTTTGATTAGCGTTTTTGTGCCTTATAAACTATTTAGTAAAGGTACATGTGCGTTGGGAAATCAACAGAGCGAAACATAGGTATCTGAGTGAACAAAAAGACATAATTTAGTTTATTTTATACAAATAACATCAAGAATAGTGTTTCAATTATAGATTAGTTCGTTAGCTCATTATGATCGAAAATGGAAAAACTTTTATTACAAAATACGGCATGCAGATATCCATGACATAAAACCGTAACTTCGATTCCGACTAAAATTAGCCGGAACCGGAGTTCTGAAGGAACCCACTGCCCAAAAAATATTTAACGTAAACTAATACGTTCGTGCACTAAACATGAATATTTAATAAGGTTCTACGTACACTCAATATTTTCATTCAAAACGTATAATACGCCTTGTTACGATCTTGAAACTTTCATTATCTTATAACTGGTTTCTTCAAGATATCAAAATTTATGCATGGGAACCACTAGTTCGGAACTGGGCAGAACGGAAAATGCCAGGCACACGACTACCTCATTTAAACCGAGGTACCATAAAGAACTATATCTGTCAAAAAACGTCAAAAATATGTAATAACTTCGCAAATAATTACAATTTTTGTGCTTACATAAAGGGGGAAATTTTAGTTACTCTTGCTCCACAGGGAGAAATTCAGGATTTTTAGCCAAAATAGAGAAAAATTCACATGACTTACAAAATTTTACCTGGGACCATGAACTGAGGAACCTTGTTGAGATCGAAATAGCTGAACCCTATCCCTATATAGAAAAAGCGAGCACAATAATTAGCAAACATATGAAAAATAATTGAGAAGTGGTTATGTTTTAGATACCATACTACTAGGAGACCACAAATCTATCAGAACCTGTGTAGAAGGAAAACTACTGCTCACAGCATATCCGAATTAAAACCGTTAACGTTGAAAGCGAATAGTGCTATCACTGCTTGACATTATTTACAATGACAGTCAGGTCGGTAAATGCATGGTAATGTTAACGATTGGTTTGTATGTTTTCCCAAAACAGACGACTATGGCATATCCAATACCTAAAAACGAAGCATTGGTGCATTTCATGTCAGTACGCTTTGAAAGACATAGTAAACTACTATCTTTAAACAGTTGAGTTTAATTAGATTTAAAAAAATTATTTTCCATTGGAATAAACGTTCCCAAATTGCATCGACACTAACCCATATCAAAACGAAACCACCTTTCTTGCCGCGTGTACAGCGAGCTCAGTGCTATTATAGTGTAATATCGTACGAACTGCGAATGAACATCGTGCAATGATTTTTTGCGGATGTTTCACATATTTGCAAAATGGTTAAAATAACCTTATATCCGGCAATCCAACGCTGACATTCCTCATATTTTGCCGTCAGTTTAGACCGTGCATTCTCGTATGACTGGCGTACCACAGAGTACTGCCGATACCTAAACAATGATTATGACACTTACAACTACATCGTACACATAATCTCAATGGGTTGAGTTCATTTAGCATTGCGAGCTAGGCAAAAGCTCTTAAATCGAAGTGGTGTCACATGTACACGGAAGAATAACAATTGCGGCGTAAGTTTGGAACACGAAAAAATCGTTTGCTGAAAAAGCACGCTGTATAGAATGGACATGATGCTGAGCTTGCGAACGTAACAATATCTGCTGCAACGATTATTGTAAATGAAAGCATGCAGTAGGCATGCACCGAATAAACTAAGTCCAATAAAGTAATGCCGGGGTATAAATAGATGTTTATTTGTAAAAATCCGCTGCTCATCTGACAAAGATAGGCGAATTAAGGGCTTATGTACAGCTTTGTCAACAAGTGTTCGACTGACGCACTGTATGGAACATAAAGTTGAGCGAGCGATGTAGTCGTGAACCAATACAATGCAGCTGTAATGCAAAACCACTGATCACTTATGGACTATATTCGTTGACACTAATAGAGCAGTTGTCTTTATAGTTTAACAGATCCATTCTGGATCGTTACGCCGGCTCCGGCACCGACCTGCCTCGTGCCGAGCGCTTCAAGTACGTCGGCTCCACGCTCTCGGCCGACGGCGACCTGCGACACGAAGTCAACTCACGAGTCAACGCTGCCTGGATGAAGTGGCGGCGAGACGGACCCGTCGACAGCAAAAGATCAAGGACAAACTCAAGTCCAAAATTTACCGTTCCGTCGTTCGCCCCGTCGCCCTCTACGGCTCCGATTGCTGGCCCGCAACCAAAGACACAGAATGCCGCTTCGCTGTCATGGAAACCAAGATGCTGCGATGGACCAATGGCGTCACTCGCTTCGATCATGTCAGCAACGACGACATCCGTGGCCGCTACGGCGTTGCACCAATCGTCGACACGATGCGCGAGACGCGACTCAGGTGGTACGGACATGTCCTGCGCGCCGACGACAACTCGCTCGTCAAGACCGGTCTCCATTTCGAGATTACCGGCAAACGCCCGAAGGGCCGCCCGAAACAACGCTGGTCCGACACGCTTCACGCTGACATGAAGATAGCCAAAGCCCACCCGCACGACGCCTAGAACCGCTCAAGCTGGAAGAAGAAGACCCAAATGGCCGACCCTGCATCGAAGCGGGAATAGCGCCCGGAAGAAGAAGAAGATTCTGGATCGTTACGCAATAGATTAATTCTCACCAGAGAGTAGTGGACAACACTACTAAACCCTTAGACTATGTCCGTCATTGAAAGCAGAGCATTATCAATACTCATGAACGAAAGCCAAGTTCCCCACCCCGCGAGCGATTATGTGTGTATGTGATCTAATATAAATTGTTCGAATACTTGTGACCATGATGAATTTGCCATTATTCACAAATTCACTGTCATGTAATCAAATTATAATTGTATGATGTTTTGTTACCAATGCATGAGCTAATGTTGTAACTGTATGAACTATCGTTATGATTGTATTACCTATTGCCGAAATCGTATGAATAACGGTTGAATACTTGATTTACACATATATGTACGTATATAAGACTTGGGGCTATATATTAACTGTCTACGAACATTTGATTTGTACCTTTATCGTATCGTTTGAAGATAATTTTATAATTATTATTGACGCATATACTATCCATGCGAAGCTTGATCTATTTATCCGTTGCATTAAAAATTCGATGTATTATTAATACGTTTCTGGTCGGCTGGGTCTTGTAGAATACTTCGTGGTATCTCACCAGTCCCGACACACCGTCATTGTTCGTTGTATTGTATTTTGAAGTATAATTGTAACTTGTGAAATATTGCAACGGAACGTTATTCTGTCAACATGTATTCTGCCGGCCGAGTCTCGTGAGGTATCTCATGATACCTCAACATCCCCGACCCGCGATTGGTACCTGTTTTACGCTATCTTGTAACTCGTAATGGCTATAAAGCCATGACATGACGGTACATGATAGAAAAGAGTGAGCTTAAGTTGTGGGTGAGAAAGGGTTGGAATTTTGAAGAACCCATCCAGACTGTCCCTACCAATGAAAAGGGTGTCCTGACTCGTGGCTGTTCTCCCTGCAGCGACAACTAAATTTCACAAAAACATGAAAATTGTAAGTACAAAACACAAAATTTCATATTCCCCAGTGTTCATTTCTATCAGGAAAAGTACAAAACTTTAATAAATAATACGACTTTTAAAGTGTCAACGCCGAATCCTCGGAAGAGGATCATCTCTGTTCCCGCCTACACTACCGGAACGGTTTAGAATTTACAAGAGCGGGTCAAACATTTCGGTCTTTCCAGTCTAACCGAACCCTTACAAATCCGTTCAAAATTCACTTACTAAGGAATGAGATTCTACTCGAAATTTGGGTATTGGGATGAATTAGACAATTCATTATTTTACTATTACTTAATATAAACATTATAGTAATGTTTCCCGGACTCTAGTGTTTAATTTAAACCCGGTATTAACCCACTGTGCCCACCTTGGGTACAGCTATCTTATGGAAATTACATGAGGTCATGTCACTGACATGGGTTCAGATTCAACAATGTAACCATTGGTCCTTAAAATATAACCCCAGTCCGTTTGACGCTCCTGAACCCTTCGGTTTCTCTATCGTACACCTGGATGGGCTCACCCTAGAGCTAGGTTTCTAACTTCTTCGTTTTACCCTCATGATGTTGGTATCAAAATGATCGGCTTGAGGATCCAAGTTGGAATTCGAGCCTCGATAAGCTCCTTGGCTGAGCAACTAGAAAATCTCACGTGTCCCACTCCCGTGTTTTGTTTTCGGAAACAGGTACATTTTTACCTGGACACCCACCCTATGTATGTACGTATATGAGTATATTTATATACATATAGATGTCTATAATTATAAACACTTTTACATAAGTTACGTATATTAAATGATAGTTAATAATATATTAAGTAAATATATAACAAACTTAATATATCATTAATATCGTAATATAGTTAACATATTAAATAAGTAAATGTAGCTAGACAGTATGTTTATAAATTTAGTATTAAAATATAGTTTATTAGTATATTTATTAGATTATATATAAGTAAATATTCTAAATTACAAAATATTGCTTAAACTTGAATCGTGCGTAAGCAACCTCAAGCCAATCTACTCAAGCAACAACAGCAGTATGCGTGCATTTCAGATTTTTTTTGTAATTTTTTAGTATTATAAAATTGCTTCCACAGTTACTTGACATGCGGTGCCGCACTTGTTGAAATGGGGGTGATGTAACGCTGGGTCTAGGTGTTCGAGAGATCCAGCATCTGTGAAACAGTGTAAATCTATATTATTATTATTAGCACTGGTATTAATTAATGCAATGCATTAATGAATTAATATTTCATTGTTGCGTTTAGTTGTGGCGTGCTATGAAACTATTCGTATTGAAAATTCTTGGCTGTAAAACTTTAAAGGTTACAGAAGCGGGTTTTTCAAGCTCTTGTAAGATATAATATATCGAAGCATATAGCGAAGCGAAGCATTCTTGTAAATTGTTGGTATAACCACTTTGTTTCAAATTCTGCGGCGGTGTTTCATAGAGTTGTAACTCAGCATTTGCTCTGTAATTTCAGTCGAATAAAATATATGCTTTGAATTTATAGATTGCTGGTTCACTGTGTTAGCGCTTGGTACTAGACGTGCGCTAATGCTACACAAGCACGCTTGCGCTAGTATATTGTCGGCGCGCTTATCGTGTAAGGTTTGGTGTGTCTGGCAACTGAAGGTACACCTATAGCTGAGTGCGTAACAAGCTTTCTGCCTCCAGTAGACCACGTTCGACCAACATTACATATATATATTTGCATATAGTAAATCCATCCTCGGAAGTATCAAACTCTGGCCCGAGTGTGAGCCTTGGGATTTCGTTAAGTTTAACTGACTTTAAATGATTTAAGTTGGAGCAAGATGAATCAGAGAAATCTCATTATTGTAACTACTTCAGATTTAAGCTTTCGAAATCAATTACTAGGATATATAATTTGCAATAAAACATTACACGTTAACGAACACTTGTTGTATTATGTCATTCGAGTGTATCACACTGTTCAGTGACGCCTGGGTTTCGTAGCATGTGATTATGTTGAACTATTACCTGTTGTATGATATAATTATTGTATATCCTTGATTTGTATGAAATTGTACCTTGTCTACCTTTACATTATATTTAACCAGGTACCATTTAACATGGACATTATAGGAGTAGGATAAGGAGTCGGATTGCACATCGACACTCGTGTATCTTCCCCAGAGCCGACCTGAGTCGCGAACTTAATCTTGTTTAGCGTGATGTAGTTTCTGTTTGTTTCTCGTTATTTATTAGCAGCCTTAAGCTTGCCCCAACCGACCGATTGGCATTATTGTGCTATCAGTTGGCTTGTGGCGCCATGTTACAGTAATCGCCAAAAATTCCGTCGTATTTCGAGCGAGTCGCGAGCGAATGGCTCGTCGAGATTTCGAAACTATTTAAATTAATAGTAAATTCTATTTTTAGAACAAATTTTTTTCCAGCGAGTTGCGAGCAAGCGACAGTCATTTTTGGCGGGTACTGTATGTGCATCGTTAGGTATACGTGTCCGTTCGTTTTTCCTACTCCAATGCATTGAATTTGTTCTAGTAAGGTAAGCGCAGCCTTCACTCATAGTGTTCACAAAAGCTAAATCTGTTCGTTTACTTGCGTTTACATACGTGCGATTAGGAAAGCTATGACCCATGGTATGATTTGATCTAGCTTTTTATGTTATCTATGTACTTGTACTGTCCTATTGATGCGTTTCCATTCTTGATGTACGCTAGTAAGAGCAAATGTGTGACCGTACTGCATTAATCAATGATCGAATGTATAGTCGATTTGCTTGTCTAGATGATTCTTGAAATAATCCATCGTGTCCTTGTGTTAATTGATCATATGTAGCGATATTTATCATAGGGGTTTGAAATCATCGCCCCAATCGATGACCTGCGCTCAGATTTGACGTCGGAAAGGTCGCAAGTTTAAGCATGGTTCGCCGAGCAATTAATGTGTACGATTTAAATGCGAGAGCCCCAAACGTTCACCGTCAACGAGAAGGCAGGGATCCGAATTTACAAGCGGAAATGATCCGACGTAAAATGTCTAAGGATTGTCGGATCCTAGTGGGGGCCACACTGGCTAAAAATGAAGTTGGTGAAAATCGCGTTGGAGCAACCCCAACGATGTGCCCGACTGAAACTTCTAGATGAGACCACGATAAGGAAAAGACCTATGGTTTCCTTGGCCTGCTAGCAGGTGACGGAGCCAACCACGCTGGAAACCTCAAAGGTAGTGCCAGGTAGACGACGTGTGCAACCCATCCGGCGAGATCCGAATACATTCAGTGAAGCGCTCCTGCGGCTTACTAAGTTCCGTAGTTTCTTGGGACTGGCCGAGGGAGATGGTACGGAATGAGTATACTAAATCTGCCCTTGAGGTTACTACAGCTGGGGTCGTACGGCTATTGCGTTTGGAAGTGTATAGTGCAGCAGCGACACGTCTGTTACAATAGGAAATATACTGACAAGAGTAAAGTTATGCGTTTAGAAAACCTGCGTCTTGAATATTGTCGCTGGAAAACCAAATTTTGTTACTTAGACTTCATATAGCCTAATACTCGTAATATCAAAGCTTCATTAGATATTAGCCTTGGCTAAAAATCTTAATATTGACTTATTGTGTGTTGGACCCTTGTATTGCCAAATATTTTGTTACACATACTATAATACATAAATACAAATACTTAATAACATGGCTACACCCTTAGAAAAAGAGCAGTGCACTGAGTAGATTCGAAGTATGCCAACTTCCTGGACTAATCTAGTGCGAAAACAATATATACATCTTCAAATTGGCTGTTTTGGTAATAGGCTGATAGACCTGTAGTCTTGGCCACAACAGTCAGGTGTCTTTTTGATTCTTTTTCAGTGCTTTTTCGAGAGTATAGATGAACATTTAGCATTTTTATTTTGAAATACATATCCCCATTCTTCTTTCTTTCCAGGTCGACTGACAAGGTGATCATTGTCGGCCGCCACGAATGCCAACATCACGCAGATATCCAATCGGAGCTTTCGGCTTGTTGAATAGAGATCCACAGGATCGCAGTCGGGAAACTATTTTCTTCGTAGTACATCAGAATTAGGACAGTCCTTCATGATATGTAACATCACATTGGCAGCCACTACACAGCTTCTACTGGTTGGTAGATGGCTATCTGGATGTTTGGCGGTTATTCTCTTGTGGTATCATGCTAGTTGAGGTGTGCATTCACCGATTCGCCTCCTGGATAATAATGTCTTCTCTGCTTTCGATAGTACATTTTTCGCTGCGCTGTTGACCCATTTTGCTCCTGCGATAGGAAGTTTGCCTTTTGCTTTCCGCTTGTTGACGCAGCATCGCCTAGTGGCTGCTCGCGCATTGTACATGTCAATTGGCTGTGCGCCCTTGGTCATCTTGGTGGCATATTCAGCTTATTTGGTCGACTCGCTCATTGCCGTCCACTCTACAGTGGCTAGGTACCCATTGAATGGCGATATCAGCATTGCCGTTGACGGATATCTCGTTAAGAGCGACTTGGACGTTGGAAACAATCTTTTCCCTCTCTTTGCTGATAGCTACCTGTTGCAGACCTTGAGCAGGTAAACATGTTGATACCGCTTACAACGGGAACTGAGCCTTCATGCTGGAGACTAAAGATCTGAGATGTGACGTTAAGGGCTTTCAGCTCTGTAGCGACACGTCAACTTCCCAGATGCAGTCTTTAATTTGTGTGCTTTGATCATCCATTCTGCAGCTCTTGCACGACATTTGATTTTCTTCAATTGGCTCGGTTTTGCAGATGTATCCCATGCTGCCGCGCAATAGTCTGTCGTTTATCTGACATACATCAGGAAGAGCATCCGTAGGCCTTTGTTTTAAGGCTTATAACACCTTTGTCTTCGATCTACCCTTCCCCAGGACATCTGCGCCCCCGTCCTCTGAGTCGAAGGTCTTGGACACAGATTAATACGTAACAAAACCAATGATATACAAACTGTAAAGGCAGGAAAACGCTATAAGATTCAATTATAATATTTCAGCATTCTACCTCCCCTGCCCTATACCGCCCTCCCCTTGCTTAAAATTTACAAGTTGGCTAAAAGCTGGAGTTTACAAAACCGTAAATATTTAAAGATTCTAAGCTTTCAATCTGTGACGGATTTGAACAAGCTATGTTAATGCTCAAAAAAGGGTCAACGTTACATTTTCTTAACAACTGGTACGTAATCGCATCTCTAAATTTGATACCGATGTCAAATTTGAAGTTTCAAGAGTGAATCTTTGAAGTGAATTTGTAAATTTGTTATCCCTGCTATGACTGGAATACTTGCATGTAAGATGGTGATTACTTAATAATGCCATTTTGGCAATGTTTTATTTTTATGTAAAAATTTAAAACTGTAACCTGTATGGCAGCGTAAATAACGAATTAGACGGATCATTCAGCGCTGCACGGACTAACTCTTTTTCTTTGGAAAGTTGCATAATATCACCGACAATGGTTGTATATGAATCCTGCTCAGCCATAGCACAACGAACTGCTTCAATCAGTTCATTTAAGCGTAACTTTAGAGCTTTTCTGAAAACAGATAATGTTCGACAAAGATGTTTCAATATTTCTGGTTAGCTGCAACGATGCTCATAAATGGTGTCGGATCCAAATAATAGACTAGTGGCTAGTCTTGTCACCAAGGTGGCGAATTCAGAGCGTTGAGTATGTAGTCTAGAGACGCTTACATTATAAAATTTGCCGAATACCAACCATGTTACATTAATAGTTGAGAAGACATACATACACTCTTATTGCTTATTTAGACTCACAATACGCATCTGCATAAAGAATAAATCGCTCTTAATGAGAGCAATAACACCCGGAGAAAGTCATTTTTGTGTGTTTTGGGTCTCACGGGTCCACTGAAAAATTCGTTTCGACCCAACCCTGCAGCGTAAGTAATGACAATAGCAACACACCATGTGCAGACGCTGTAATACAAAAAATGGCACCAATAATGCCCAAATAGCTGGAGCGTATATTTTGGGTTCCACAGGCCCATTCAATAACCTGTTTTGACCCAAGCCAGTAGCGTAAATAAATTATTTATATTATGTATTATTACGACATAAGCAACATAACATTTTGCAGCTACATAATTGCTCTACCAAACTTGCATATCGTATGCGAGGGTGAAAAACAACTAAGCGTGCTTTTTAAGAGTTATCATTTTGTATAATCACCTCTAACAGGCGGTGTTTGCTGTATATAACGCCCTAAAACCTCTGGAATTCTGAATCCTTTGAAAAAAACCTAAAACGTTATCGAAACCTAAACACACAAACCAATTCACAACGCAAGACGTATTTGTGCTGGTTTTTACATAATGAAACTATCCTATTCAGCCTACCGAAAAAAACCTGTAAACAGTTGTTGATGCCCTGCACATTACCAAACTACCTAGCGCATGCTATTATCTGAAAATCGGGTTCATTGAGAAAAAAGTATCATATATACATGTTGGTCTCTAGATAGTCGAACCATCATATTCAGCATCCAGGAAAACCTACATATAAACCATTCTTGATAACCACCGAATAACTAAACGGTTCTTTTCCATTATCCGCCCAAAAATGGTCAGAATCTGGAAATTTTGGTATTTTTGTGATCCTCGAGACCTCCCCTGATCATTTCAACCAAAAATCGAATTTTTAAAATTTTAGATTTTTTTGGGTACCAAGGGTGCGAGGATCAGCAATTGAACACTGTTTGGTCATAACTTAAGATAAGGTTATCGGATGCCGTTAAAAATAACACAATTAGACTCAGTTCATCAAGCCGCGTTGAATGGTGAGTAAAAACCAACTTTTAAGCATTTTCTTTGGTTCCCAAGGGAAGACCAAGACCCTTGTTGACCCGAAAAAAATTTAAAATTTTAAAAATTAGATTTTTTTCGTTCAAATGATCTGGAGAGGTCTCGAGGATCACAAAAATAAACAAATTTCCAAAATCTGACCATTTTTCGGCAAACGTGGGCTATGGGAGATGACGGAAAAGATTCAACTAAACTATAGAAGACAGGTTACAGCTACGGATAAAAGCAAGTGCGCAAAAGACGAACACCAGACGTACGAAATTGCGTCCGTCCGCGTTCAGATGAAATTGCCTCCGTCGGCGTTCTGACGCAATTTCGGCCGCCCGCGTTTAGACAAATATACGAAATTGAGTTTGCCCGCATCTAGACAAAATTGCGTCCGTACGCGTGTTGGTCCACCCGTGTCTGCCCGCGCCTGCATTTGTGACTATATTCAAGAAATCAGGTTCATTGACCCAAAACCTATTAAAATCAATGAAAAGACATGATATATATGTGCAGTACTCCATATAACCAAATTATTGCATTCAACGTTCAAAAACCTATATATAGACCATTATTGATGCTCTGCATGCAATACATAACCAAACAAATTAAAGCACATTACATTTTGGAAATCGCGCTCGTCGACAGTAAAAGACTCGAAACCCCATGAAAATGCATGATATGTAATTTTAAAACACTAAACGGGTGAATTTCGTTCCATAATAAAATAAAAATTTTCCAGAAATGCCAAACAAATCGATCACTTGATGTTTTTAACTAATCGTTACTAGGCTAATATTTTGTTTCTTAACGTTTTGAATGCGTTGCCCGAAACACTAACTTTATGAACGTTGTTAAGTTGATTGATTGCTGGTACGCCGAACAAGCAATCGTCATTCGCTAATGACAGAAGGAGATGATAGGGACGCACCTTAGGTTTGCTCACGCATAAAGGGCATAAATAGATTTCAAGTTTTCAAATGAGCTATTGAGCTTCAATCCGCCCGCCAAAGTTGAGTTATGCATGGTATCCTGAAAACCTATAACGGACATTGTCACATTTCACCAATATACGGTTAGCAAAAATTCTTCACTCGGCTCGTTTCACTCATCACGCTCAGAATTCAATAACAATAACAATTATGAAAACCAGGCCATAAAGATCTATATCGGTGCATTTTATTTCCAAAATCGTTAATGTGTTCGGCAAACTTTAAAATATTAAAACGTTACAAACGAATTATAAAAATATAATACTAGTTTTCGTTTGTTAGTAAATTTGCTGTTCGATGACACAATAGTTTAGTTTGTGAGCGTAAATAGTTTACATAAATTACGGTCTTTAGCTGCGCTAAAATCCTCAACAAACACTATGGTTTTATAATGGACTGAAACAAGCAGAGATGTGCGGAATAGTAAAACTCAACGAATATCGAACACCGGATATAACGCTTTCAGTAAGCACGAACTTATTAGTAAGTGCGAGCTTGCAATTTGTTTTCCTAGCTGATACAAACAGCATTATTTAATATCTAAAATGCACCTATTGAGTAGACAAGAACTACTTGATTACAATGACTAAGTATGCAATTTTCCTATATCTTTCGTGATCTTTAAGAGGACATAATGCGTCGTTCACAGAAAAATATGTGCACTTACTCGATATCGGCGGCATATACAAACGGGTGTACGAAAAGAATACACTCGATAGTATGTAACAACCTATCTAAATTCGTCACATATAGCAGGCTGTCCTTATGCAGTTGTCTAAGATTCCGAAACTAGAAAAAATGCTAAAAAGCTAAAAGCGGACTCTTCTTGAATGTATATAGATTAACAGATCAGAGATAAAGCAGCCAAGCGTCCACGACCGGGCCATGCACTGTAAAGTTTTTTCGAAGTTTAACTTTGGCGAAGATCAAACATCGAAACTACATATTTTATGTTTCTCCCCTCCCAAAATATAAATACTTGCAACTCACATCGCCCCCCTCGGATTGTCAGTCAATCATACGCACGCCCAAACGAGAGATCACATTTTCAATTCTTGTATTTCGATTATATCGTTTACAATTTGATTTCTGTATTTTTGTATCGCACCATTTTCATGTTTCATCTTCCTTAATGTTATTTTTGATACAGTTTCCGCAATAGAGTTACGCTGATCTAGTTGACAATGCTGTTTTTGGGTCTTTGCTTTATACCATCGCACCATGTTTTGGTATATATTGTTTTACGTTATTCTGTTCAGTTGTCGTGTGTAAATATTTTATTTTAATTAGTATGAAATTTTCGCGCAGAGACATGATTTTATTCTATGATTTTACACATTGTTTACATGCCTGCTTTGTTGCTGCATTTGTATTGACGCAAATTTTGTTTTCTAATATTTCACATTTTTGTATTTCAAAATACAGATGCTTGGATTCTTTGTCCAAAAATACTATTTTGCACAATTATTGTTATATTTACGTTCAGATCGAACGCATATATGATCTACAATATCTTCTTAGAATCTAGTACTGTAATATATTCATAGCATCTAGTACTGGCCATTTCTACTGCGTAACGCAAAATAGATCTATTTTATGAAATATTGTACCTTACTCTGACACTTGTTTGGTAAGTGCAGCACTCAAGAATTTCAACACATTAAATATATTCGTTTCCTGGCATTTTACTTTTACAATATTGTCTGCATAGATAATGCAGCACATTTTGGTAAGCATCCCGGGGGCGGTCGCCAAACCAGTAGGACTCGCCGAAAGCGTCGCAGGTCCGAGCTTACAATCGGTAGGTCGTCCTCCCCAGTAGACTCTTTTACACTTCTGTGTATTTCCTACCGCATGTATGTATGCTGTAAATTAACGGTGACTAAAAAATCTGGTTTAGAGCTCAAAAATTTAAACCAAGCTGTTAAAGTTCTGTTTCTCTGCGCTCGTTTTGATCATAGCAATGCATACTAAATATTACATTAATTATTCTGCATAAATATTCGACCGTTGTTGTCAAAGGTAATATATAATTGGTTACCTTTAACCACTGTGTTTGTCGTTATAGTACGTCCGTAATTATTAGACAACAAATCTTGAAAATAAAAATATCTATATAAACTAGTCGGTAGTGGAACTACATTTGTGAGCGGAGCTTGGGCTGTGGCATTACGAATGTACTAAATTTTATGTTCTTCAAATAACTACATTGCATGGGACATAGGGCTTTATCATTGGTAAAAATATTATATTTGAATTCTTCGACCCAAAAAACCCTATCACGGTTTCATCGAAACGATTCTATTTCAGTAAATAACACAAATATTGCAAAATTCTCTATTTTAGCTGCATAAGCTTAACTAATTAGCTAATTACTAATTAACCACTCAAAATTTTTTAATCCCAAATATCAGGTGCATACTCTGATATGATAGGCTTTCAAACAAAAAAAGTTTTTTAAAATCGGTTCAGTGGTTCTTGAGATCCTTCGGACCGAACGAACGAACGAACTAAAGAACGGACGGACATCGACCTTTTTAATCCCAGGCAGAAAATAAAAACGCTTCGCTTCGCTGCGCTCAATAATTTATATTGAAAAATTTCCTGTTTCAAATTCAACGTATATTGTGAGTACCGTGAAGATTCGGCCAACTTGGAAATTATTTCGAAGCAGCTGTTTCCTGTACAAGTAATTAGCAATAATATCGAATGTCTTATGTTTTTGGCGTTGGTTGTAATAAATCACTTATACAGCATTGTCAACTAGATCAGCGTAACTCTATTGCGGAAACTGTATCAAAAATAACGTTAAGGAAAATGAACCATTAAAATGGTGCGATACAAAAATACAGAAATCAAATTGTAAACGATATAATTTTGAATTTATTATTATATTAATAATTTCGAAGCAGCTGTTTCCTGTACAAGTAATTAGCAATAATATCGAATGTCTTATGTTTTTGGCGTTGGTTGTAATAAATCACTTATACAGCATTGTCAACTAGATAACTCTATTGCGGACAATGTTCAAAATAACGTTAAGGAAATGCCATTAAATGGTGCGATCATACAGCGAATTGAAACGATATAATCAACTACAATTGAAAATGTCATCTCTCGTTTGGGCGTGCGTATGATTGACAAAAACATGGTATAAAGCAAAGACCCAAAAAATTGTCTTCGGCGTAAAACTGTTCGCGAACACAGCGCTCGCGATTTAAATCTAACCATTTTGTGTTCGCGAAAATTGAAGTAAAATTACCCAAATGTTTAAGAACAAAAATTTGTCGATTTGATTGTGACGCCACTTTTGCATTAAATTTGTTCGCGAACACAGTATAATCCAAATTTAAATGATAATAAATTAGGGAACCGAATTTCTGCAAACAGAAATCGCCAAAATTCTGTTCGAACACAAAGTCTAATTTCTGGCACTTGAATTTTCTTTTGCCAATTTTCAGTTAGCTAAAAACCGAATGAAATTAAGCCCGTTTCCCGTAACAATGGTTTGCGATTCGATATCGGTAATGACAAAATAGGATGGTTGCCCTCCCGCCCCCGTGGCACTGCTACCATACTTTGAGATCTTGGACCTTGAGCATGTTAAGTTAAGGCTATTCGTAACAACACTCGATTGTTATAAAGCTGCGAATGTACGTAACAAATAGAACGTAACAAAATTAGCAATGCTGTTACATTACAAGCGCTTATGCGCACGTACGCACCGAAGAAATTTGTTGTGTAAAAAATTAAAAAAAAACTGAATGTCAACAACCCACTTTGCGTAACATCTCACGAAGGTTGTTAATCCTACAGAATGTAATGTTTCCATACACACGTTTGTATTTACTGACGACGTCGAGTAAGTGCACACATTTCTCTGTGAATGAGGCAGAAGTTTTTCCTGGCGCATCAGAGATGACCGCTGGCTTGATTTTTGAAAACAGCGCTAACTTTTCTACATAAGTAAAGATTTCAAACCAATTTCAGCGGTATTTTACTCCCAAATATTTTGTTAATGATGGCAGCTTTTACCGTATTAATTCGTAACAGTTTGACAAAACAGCATAGACGTTTTTGATATAAAAAATGTGGAAGCTAAGTTAAGTACTGAATTTATGAAATCAATCTATCTGGAGCAGGAACAATGATTTTTCTAAGCTGTCCAAGAAAATGCGGATTACATAATGGCCACATTAGAAAGTGCCGTTTGAAATGCTCGTGCTTACTATTTTGGGAGGATATTTTGTCCACGAATTTATTGATATGTATTAGGTAGATATTTACGTATTATTCGATCTAGACTTTTACACTATATTACGTTCAGCATAAATAAACGAATTAGCAAAAATTATGAGGCCATAGTTTTGATTAGTGAACGTTATTTTTCAATACGTTTAACTCAATGCAATTTCTTGTAGCTATATTTTTGCTTTTTGGTTGAATCTTTGTTAAAAATAGAGCTTACATCACCCGCGGTGCTCAACAACAAGAATGTTAGTATCAGCATATTCATATTGTAGGCACAGCGACTCATCGCTGACCAGTTGACGTGTACACTCACAACAGCGCAACTTTATGCAAGCAAAACACATTTCTCACTGCCTGTACCTCCCGGTTTTGGTTCAGTTTAGCCATTAAGTTTGGTGCATTAGGCTTAGTCTCTACAAATTATTTATCTTACTGTAATAAACTGTTCTAGGCCAAATACTAGGAACTAATTCACGTTTTACGAGGCCTTGGATACAGTTGGTAGCTCTCAATACTAATTTCATTTAAAAACGTTTATGTCAGAACAGACATTTCTGCTTTCACCGTTCCCTATTTTCTGTAGTTTTAAAGAGCTGATAAATAAAAATTAACAAAAATAGGTTAAAAGTAACCATTCGGTATCCGGCCGAACAACATACTTTCGGCCGAATACCGGATACGCTGTTACTCGGCCGAATAATCGATTCATCCTACTTAAAAGCGACAACACAAAAATCGCAATAAGAAACGCAGATATATCGAAAAATTCAACTTTAATAAAAGTTTCAGTAAAAGCTTTAATATCTTCTATCAATAAACATAAGCAAATATTTAAATTATTGTATCTCTA